>VXBX01005880.1:170820-306684 GCA_013400415.1 Scytalopus superciliaris | reverse complement strand
TTTTTTTTTTTTTTTTTACTTTTTTCACTATGGACAGAGGAAAATTGGGCATGGAAGAAATTAAGGAAATTAAATTTACACTACCCCAAACTGGGCATAGTAATCAACTAGGATTTTGTCTGGAAACCACTGATAGTAAAAATTCTCATCAAATTCCATTGGGAGAGGTGCTAAAACATTTATTAATACAGATGATCTCTTTGTAAAAGAGCTGGTATTCACTATCAGGTCCCCTCCCCTTCAGAACTATGTGGGCTGCCTCCTCCGTTATTCACACTCACATAATACCCCTGTGGCAATGACAGTGGTTGCTTACATGGAAAATTAATACTAGGAAAGTATTTATGCATTTGTACTGTATTGAGTGTGATAAATGTTTTTCCCTTTCTGAAAAACAAAACACTTGCATTTTATGCTTTTGTTCTTCATGTTCTCCCATCTGTTTTGTTTCTCTTAGCTGGAAATGAGAATAACAGCTGACTCTCTGTGAACTGCCAGTGGTCTATGGAGGGTTTGAAGGCCTCTGTAATATCTTTGAAGCTCCTTTTCAAAAATAATTCTGTCCCAACTCATGTAAAAAGCTGTATAATTCTTTCATCAAATCATAATTGTTGCAGTGAAAGGACTAGACCTATTTTCTATCTTTGTCAATAGTGAGGGTTTTGTGGCCATGTGGCCCGCTGAACATCCAACATTTTATGTTTCCAACCAAAAGCATTTGTCTAAATGCAGGCTTGACATAAGGGTGATATAATGATCTCCTTCACCCAAAGCAGCAGACCCAATATATCTTTTCAGATTGCACTAAAAATATAAACATTATCTGAGAAGCTTCTGAACACGGATCTCACTGAAAGACAAATTCAGCCACTGTACGTTATTTAAATACCCTCTGCGTTACCTGAAACAGTGTGGGACTTTACAGCTAGAAGACTCACAAGTTCTTCAGCAAAAACCTGTGGTACTTGGTTCTTCCAAACCTGAAATCAACACAAGTTGCAAAAAAATTCAACTGTGTAGCACAGCAAGTTAATCACAATTGCTTGGAAACTATAATACTGAAACATGAACCTCATGAGCTACTTTGCCTTTAATCACAGAAATCAAGTCTGCTGGAAAACATGAAACTTCACAGGTTCTTGGGGTCATAGGAAAAGAGTTATAACTAAGGCCTGTGAAATTTCACTGACACAGACATTAGAGGTTTACTGAAACCAATTTAAGGAATTTAATTTTTCTGGAGCTAAAGAATTCATGGGGGGGTTTTTTTGTTTGATTGTTTGGGGGATTTTTTGTTTGTTCCAGGATTATCTGTTGGTGATTTGGGGGCAGCTTGAAGGGCAGTGGAGAGGCTGAGATACAAGTAGGGTGCTCCTTAGAGTAGCACATATTTACCCTCAAAGATGTTTGCCTTTTCAGGTTTTTTTGTTTTGTTTTGTTTTTTGTTTGTTTGCTTGTTTTGTTTTGTTTTGTTTTAATAATTCCTCGGTAATGCATTTTCATTAGTAGCTTGATTTGACATGACTACTAATATAAGTCCCCACAACTTAACTGTGTCTGGCTAAATAAACAGTACAACCATTTACACAGCAGTTACTACACAAATTGTAGGAAGGACCTCACCAGTAAGGTAATCAAGTTAATATGAAAGCAGTATGTCCCTTTTCCTCTCTATTAAAACCAGAAGTGGGAGGACAAGTTGGTATATGCCAGCTTGGCCAAGGAATAATAATTTTTTCATTTTACATTAAAAAGTGGTTTTTAATTTTTTTGTTCACAATAAAGAACATGGAGAAATATTCCTTATTTTATTAGTTTCACCATAGTCATGTTGGCAAGTGAAGAAATAATAATAAATTAAAGTAGCTTCATGTGTTTCCTGTTATGTAATCAGATGTTGATGCAAAGGACAAGGCTGCACCACTTGCTACTTGGCCTGGTAGTTACAAAACTGAACCAGAAAGGTGGTGTTCACTGGGAATGACAGGCATAAGTGTTCAGAATAAATGCACCAGCTTACAGGACATATCCCAACAGAGAGGTTGCTGTGACTGATATTCTAGCAGGGCATGCTCAGTAAAAAGTTTTGTCTAGACTTGATTAAAAAAATGGGTGTTCAAATACATCAGTTGCTATGTGTTAATGTGCTCTCAATGTCTGGTGTAGGTCTATTGCCTAATAAGATAGAATTCAAAATAACGCTTTTCTGAAGTTCAATTGTATTTGATTAACGCATTTAAATGCCTTTTTTTTTTTTTTTTTACAGTGGCTTATTTAATTAGCAGCTTCAATTTTAAAAAGCTTCTAAAGAAACACAGCTACCATAGGATAAGAAGTAAGATCTTCACACAGATTTTTTAAAAAAGTAAAACCTGGTTAAAAGTTAGGAAGCAATGAATAGGAACAAAAGGTCAATTTTCAATCCAAAGGAGTTGTTACACACCAGAGCAGTTATTATGGGGTCAGAACCACCTTGTCTTTGTGAGTGTGTGTGCAGGGGCAGAGCTGGGCTGGGTCTGCAGGCATACAACAAGCCCTGCGGAGAGCCCGGGGGCTGCAGCCACATGGCCATGGGAGCTACCTGGCTGGGCTGGCGGTCAAGGAAGGGCTGCATGGTAACCCACCCATGGCTGTGACACCCCTGACTTTGGCTAAGGGGACAGGGAGCGGTCACTGAGCCAGAGGTGCCACCTGGGGAGAGTGGCTGCAGTGACCAGAGCAGGTAAGGAGGCAGCACGAGGTCTCCACTGGGAGTCTTGGCCTGTTCTCATAGAAGATGACAATATGCAACCTTCTATGTGCTACCTATGTTCTTCTCCCCTCTTTTTCTGCCTTTACTCTTTCTTCTATTAGTCTCTCTTCCTTTATTCTTTTCTTCCTCTTGTGGCTAACCAAAACACTTATTTTCTGTAAGCTATGGGTACGTAACTTCAGTGGCATGGAGTTTGTGTTTGCTGGGTGTAACGAAGGTTCCTTACTATAGTGGTACTTGGTAATCCTGGTAATCTGTTGCAATGCTTTTGTGAAGTTGCATGTTTCTCTGTAAAATCCCTTTTGCCAAAACGACTGTATTGTCATCAAATTAAAAGAAATCTCTTAGGGAAAAATGTGTAGTTATTCTCCAAATGTTAAATCAAGGTACCAAAGAACCAATGGCTTTACAACAGTTTGTGTGAGTGAAATCTCTTGAAGCCAGAAATTAAGATGTCCAGCTGGAGTGACTTGAGGCTTTGGGACTGTAATAGGAGGTGTAATAGGAGTTTATAGAATAGAGCACAGCCATATGTGCTTGGGACTGAGCAGCATGGTCCCTGGCATGGACTTTGTAGATAATTTAGGGAAGAAGTGAGTGGTGAGGCAACAAAGTTTGTTGATGATGCTCAGTTATTAAATGTAGTAAAGCTGTCTGAAATAAACTAAAAGGTGTCACACAACACTGAGTGATGCAGAAATGAATAGCACCAAAAAATCCAGTATAGATAAACATGAAATTAAACACAGAAAAATAACTACTCTAACTTTATTTATACAACAATGAACTCCAAGTTGACTATTGCTATTCAGGCATAAGGTCTCGAGAGAAAGAAAACTATCATTTTGGTGCTCATTCATGGGCAATGAAGCGGGGAATTTGGTTTTCCACTGCATGATGAAGACCATGCTGTAACCCCCTCTGAAATAGTGTGCAGAGCCCATTTTCTTCACACCAGAGGGGATGTAGGGTATGGCAGTGGGTAGCATGAGTACTCATAAGCACAGAATGATTTCGCAATGAAGAATGCTAAAACAGACTTGAACTTTTTTTATGTAGAAATAAGATGACACAAAGTGGATGATATTGCATAATCACAAAATATGATGGAGAAGTCTAAAAGCATTATCAAGTATACTTTAAAGACTCTGCTGCAAGTGGTTCAAGGTGGGACTGTCTGCTGCTGCTGGTTGCTGCCCTCCTGCCTCGTCTCTGTGCTCCCGCTGTGGAGTCAGCAGCATGAGGCAAATATTCAGGATGTGCCTACACAGTGCAAAGGCCAGTAGTTGAAGTTTGTAATGGCAGTGGGTTTAGGCTGATATTGTAAACAGTGTGATAAACAGTCTAGAGAACAACATACTTTCTTGTGGGATAGTTAACTCAAGGTGACAGGTGAAGAGGAAAGGTGTGGATATTCTAAACTTCCACAAATAGAGTCTGTGTAACTGATCTAGTCACATTTTTGTTTCCAAAAGACCATAGGACTTAAACTGCTACTACTTATACATTTTTTAAATGACTGATATGTTGAAAGGTGAAACCTTTCTTGATAACATTTGCGTTTCTATTGCTTCTTGAGAAAAATCGAAAATTAATTTTTTGGTTTGTTCACAGAGGAGTAGACAGTCTACTGTATTAGACAGTTTTAATCACCAAAATTTACTCCAAGGTGTTGAGACATGTCAATATTCAGGTACAACTAGGAGCATGCTGCATGAGAACACTCAAGCTAGACAAGTCAGGATATTAGTATATAAAATACATAACACAAACATATACCCTGTTACTGTGGAAGCTGGCTTGTAAAAAAATTTCCTCTCTAAAAGGAAAATTAAATAGGTATTTTTGTGCATGTTTATTCATTTGGTTTACCCTCTGTATACAAGAAATATTCTTTCATGGTGCATTTTCTGTTCTCATTGTAATGTGAGTACATTTGAGTAACCTACAGAGTAGGTGTAATATTTAACTGCATTTGTACAAGTGTGTATGTGTGTGTGTATATCTCTGCACATACTAATCCTAACTATGGAGTAGTTTATTATCTTGTATATTCTATGTATAAATGCATATCTTCAGTATATTTTATCACATTAATGAGATGGAATGTATCATAAAATTGAGTAGCACTGACTCATATTCATGGCTTAAACTATTTTAAACCAAATGTTTTTCATTTTACTTGGATGTAGATTTTTTTCAGGAGATGGAAGAACAAATTATTGCAACTGGAAAGAAAAGTGCAAAAATTCAGTTTTTCTTGGTTTTCTCTTTTATTTGAGGTATTACCAGAGAAAAAGCCATTATTATGATCATGATTTTCTGCTAAAAAAAAAAAAGGACACATCTGTTGATTAGCTTCTAGAATAAGAATTTTTTATTATGTAATGATCACATGCCTTCAAGTTTTAATAATGGCTACAGCATTTCTCATGTTGGCTATATGTAAATTGCTGGTATTTCCCTGGGCACTTTTCACACCCTTGTCTCTAAATCTGATGTCTGTTGTCTAAGACCCTAAAAAGGTTTGTTCTTTAGAAACTGGCTTTGCTGTGGCGGCCAGCTGTCACCCAGATCTCCCCCTTCTACCCGTATCAATATTAAGGGCAGGAAAAAGAATCATCTCAGCTGCCATTTTGTTCATAAGGAACCAGAGATTTGTACTAAGATTTTAGAAAAATTATGATAGAAGGCATTGAAAATGAAAGTGAAAACTTTAAGAACCTAAAGGACTCAAAAGTTCTGCTTGGCTTTTAAGCTTGAGAACTTTAGGTAAAAGATAAGGACTATGCTTTGTCACCCAGAGCACTAGCTTAAAACTTCGACCCCATTAATGGCATGGATTTTGGAAGGGCTCTCCCTTGTGGTACACAGCCAGTTGACTTTTTTGACTATGGCCAGTAAGCCCACTTTTTTTTTTTTCTCCAGTGATAGCAGTGACTGTGCTACTGCAAAGCAGTCATGGGGCCTCCTTTTCTGTCCTCAAAACCACAAAAGCCCAAATGCTAAAGACAGTGTGAAATTTGAATTGACCATTTCTTTTGGGTTTTGGTTTTTTGTTTTTCACTCTTCTTCACTTCCCATGCCTGATCTGGATTGGAAACAGAAGTGTTGAAAGACTATACTTAGGTATTATTTATTAGGCACTAACAATGTGCTCGGAGTTTAATGACCCAGTGAAATACCACAAAAAGAGACTACTTTTACTGTATTTCAAGCCCAACCAGAATGAGAAATTACTGGAAGTTTCACAAGAGTACCCTATTTTTGCAAGACTTCCAGGCTAGTTCTGTAGATCAAAGATGGTCAGGCAGTCTGGATAAAATCCAAATGAATGTTCAAATATTGGATCCTTAGCCAAACCAAAGTGAAACTCTGAGGTATAAGGTTTGTTCTCTCTTCTGTCCTTCAGTATCAATAATATGCAGGTTAAGCCTGCCTGATGCAATTTGGAGTTTCTATTTGATGCATAGATAATGTTTTGGGTTTGTATGGTTTGCTAACAGGCTTTTAAATATCAGTTTTAAATTATTTGATGTGAAATCTGGTGGCTCACAGTCTTATATAGAGCTAATTCATACCCAAGAGAACGTGAGCTGTCCCTACAGCACATATTAGAAGGAATAATTGCACTATTATGTTACATGAAAGAAAAGGTTAATGTTAACACACCACAAGCAAGGTTCATGTGTTGTACTGTATATGTGAGAGCTGGGGTACTGCTCCACATCAGTGAAGTGACAAAATCTGAGCTTTTATATTTTGAGGTCTTTTTTTAAGCTACTGCCCACTTGATGTGGAGTGAGTGCTTGCGGAGAATTATCATGGTATTCAATTCAGTCTAAATTTGTACCCAAGCCTGTCTGATTAACTGCATCCATATTTCTGTTAAAAAAATAAGTAAAAAAAAAAAATAAAGTCATTTTAAAATAGGTTTATGTGAGATGTCACACTGACCTTCTCATTTCCAGCCCGTTTGAGTTTCTGTCATTGACAGGTTATTTCATGGTAGAATTTCTCGTATTGCTTCTCTTATAGACCAGCATTTCCATGACTCTTCAGTGCTGTCATCCATGTCACCCTGTTATCCCTTCTGGGCCGCCATCACACACCTTAGCATGTAACAAAATCATGATTAACAGTTTTGAAGACCATGTTATCTACATGTCTATTGGCACTGCTGGGTCACACAGAGACTGCATGACAGGATGCTCCTCTGCTGCTAGCTTTGTGTCAGTTTGCCCTGTGACTTGGAACAGGCCTGCTGGTTTTGCATGGCACAATTTCTCCATTTGTGAAAGATGGGGAAGCACACTTCCTAGGTCAAAATATTTTGAAGCCTGTGTCTGCATAGAGCTCTAGTAAAAATGAATATTAATATCCTAACTACACGAAAAGATAAAAAATATCACCAGCTAGTCTGGTGTGGCAGCAACAAGTATTTTAACTTATAGAGAAAGAATGATCCTGGTTAGAAAAAAAGAGATCCAGGTTCCTGACTTCAGAGACAAACTCGAGGGAGGGGGTAAGTTTTAAATACTTAATAACAGCTGCTTTATGGTATTCATGACAGTAATGTCAAATACTTAAAAATACTTGGTCTGTGCTGTTAGTAATGCAGTGAAAATCTACAGACATAACTCCAACTTTAATGAAAATAAAGATGAAGTGTGGGTCTAGCTGCATATACATGTCACATAGTGTGCAGTAAAAAACTTGCTCTTGCATAAAGTCAATATTTAGTGGTCAAATTTCCCTTGTTTCCCACTAATAAGGGATGGAGTCATATGGTTCAGTTGTAAATCCACCAGCTGGAAGCAATGAGATGAACTGTCCATAGCAGTATGAGAGATATACATGCCTATTCAAAGGCAGACCATCTGTGGAGATCCATGAAGAAGGACAGTAGAGAGAATTTTATATAGACATACAGTAAAACAGTCTCTCATGATACTGTAGGAGCTGTGGGGGCCTAATCTTTACATTTGACTATTAAATTAGGAAGGGTAGAGCCTACACAATACCAATGGTATTAGTCATGTCTGGAGGGGCATCCAATACCAGATGTCACTTTTCTGATCTTTCATGGTCAGCTCTTACAGTTTTTGGCACGTCAGAGTTCGCATCTGAATACAATTTAAGTTATAACAATACAATCAGCATGTCTAACTATTTTTGCTTTTCTCTCTGCTATTTTGGGAGCTAGGCTATGGTAAGTCTCTGTTGTTTAATCTAAAATCCTTCCTCATCCCCTGTCTCCAGCCTCATGAGGTAATGCTGGGGGATGTCAGAGAGCGGTGTTAAGGAACAGTTGTTTGACAAGTGCTACTGGTTTTAAACAGAATTGCTTGTTTATTGGCTGCACAATTATTCTTCTGTTAGCATAGCATAGAAAAAATAATGTTGACAGTAAAATAGCAGCTCTTCTTGGTAGAAATTATTTTACTTAAGTGAACACGTCACTGTTTCAGTGTGAATGCAGTTCTGTACAATATAACAGGAAAGGCTTGTTTATTTATTTAACAGGCAAACAAAAGCTTACTGCTTTCAGGATCAGACAAAAGCAAATATAGTTAGGGAATTGTGCATGGAGAAGCATAGTCTACTCTTCTGACTTGTTACAAGATAAAGTCATCTCCCTTTATGCAGATTATTCATGTTTATTTATGACATTCAGTGAAAGGAAAGGCACTCAAATGCCTCAGGGCTATGGCCCAAAGTAAATAACTTGTCATAATATACCTTGCAAATGATAATGTAAACCACGGGAAATCCAGGGAGGAGATGCACATACATTCCAAAGCTGGGAAGTTATTGAATGTTTAGGCTTAAGGAGCAGCTAGTTTTGATTGGGGATATTTCCCTGGTTTCTGTATGTTAGATGAATTACTCTGCATGACTGATATCCATTGTACTGTGTTTATTCTTTTCCGCTTTTGTTCACCAATCACTGTGATGTCTGGTCCTTCCCCAGAGATGGTCTGTATAATAAATATGTTAAGTCTGACAAGGAATGGGTGGTAATGCAGCATCAATGCCCTCTGGGGTTAGGGAGTGGTCTGGTTATTTTTGTGTCTCTGTAAACTCACGATCTAGGCATTTGTATAGTCAAAATCTTGATTCAAGTTCAGTGTAGAGAACTTTCCACTGGGGGAGCTGACAGGCTGGGTTTGAGCAGTAACATCAGCAGATGCACCTTTGCATTTTTTCTTGCATTCAGGCCTGCTGTTTTGTATTCAGTATTTGGACCAAGAAAGGACTTAGTAAAAATGCATATGAGATTAATTCACTCAGTGTTTTGGTGTGGATTATGTGTATAAAGAAACCCTGGACTTAGAGGTAACATTGCTTAGCTGCTATGTAAGGTGCTCTACAGTAAGACTGTTTGTGGAATCTTAGAGCCTGTTTACTCTGCTTTTATGCGCCAGTATTACAGCTGGATGGCTTGGTTAAGAGCTTGAATCTTGAGCCAGCTGTAGGTAGATTGGTTGTAGCCAATTTGGCTATCTCTGCACTAGTAGATTGAACTGTGCCAGAATGAAACTACTGCCATGTGATCATATCTACTGTTAATTTGTTATTCTGCTTTTTAGCCCGGTTTTGGCCTGTGATAAAAAGCACTCTTCCAAACAGTTCCCAGACACAGTTTGGGAGTCAGCAGGAATAAGCAAGAGACTGCTACCAATAGAAAGTTTGGATGCAAAGCACTTTGCTATCACAGCTGGAAAGAATGGACCCTAGCCCTTCTTTTTTAGTAAGGAAAAGTAGTTCTGGAGTGGAGCATTGGGCACTTAATATCTATTACATAAAACACAGTATTTTTTTCCTTTTGAGAGTTTGCAACTAGCTGTTGCTAGAAAGGTATCTCTTTTGACTCACAAACTTCAGGATTTTTTAATATCTTTCAAATACATTTAAAGAGTTATAGCCATTATAATTTGTTTTCCTTTCAAAAACAAATGAACCCCAAATTTAGTTGTGCTTCTAAACTGTATTTTGATTATTGTTTTCATATATATCTTCTTATTTTTCTTACAGAAAGATAGTGATCCTTTAAGCCTAGGTCGGCCCACCTTAACATTAGGCACCACTAAAAGGCATTTCAACTTATCTAACCTCTGAATTACCCCATTCTGTACTCTCCTCTGTCTAATAGGGGGAACCCAGGGAAACTATGATCCAAATTTATATGCTGACATTATACAGGATGAATTTGAATTTCATTTGGTTGTTATTGCCTTTCACTGATGCAGTTAGCACAATACAATCTTGAACCCTGTTGAAATTTGTAGGCACTTCTGACGCACAAGTTCTTAATAGTATTTAATTTGTAATATTTAGTCAATATTTCTTGTCTTTTTTTTCGTCTTGTCTACTTACATTGCAAGCTATTGGAGCTGGACCTAGCTGTGCAGGGCTATTACCTTGTATAAAGTGCCTCGTGTACAGAGAGACTATCCTGTTGTCCTCATTCAATTGTTCATGTATCACATCCATTTCTTTAACGTTTCATTGTCATGTTGCAGTGACATGTAGGTTGCAATCCCATGTGTAGAATCAGCATCACAATGAAGATTTACCCAGGTTCTTCTCTTCTTGTGTATCCTCAGTAAAGGAATATGAAATGAAGCAACAGCCCTTCAACACAACAATTTTATGTTTCCTTTCTAAAGGAAACAACGGTGGCTGATAAAATGGCTTGCAAAACAATTGTGTCAGGAAAACAATGACACAGTTGGGCTGGGCCTGACCTTCTGCAAAGCCCAGAGGAGTCTGCATCTGGCATTCTCATTCTGACCACTTTCTGAATGTGGTGAAACAGTAAGTCATATTTGTACGAAAATATTTCAGGATTACCCTGAAATGAACTGATTTCAAACATACCTCTACCTCTTTTTTTTTTTTTTTTTTTTTTCTTTTTTTTTTTTTTTTTTTTTTTTCCTAGAAATTACCTCCCACAGTCCTGAGAATTACAAACCAGGGTAGATTTCTTCCAGTGTGCTATGCAATTTTCCCCCCTTCCCTAAAGAGGTAGGATTATGTAACCTAATAAATTGGTCTCATTACAGAGCCACTGACAGACAGACGTATAGGTTGCTGCCAACTGGCATGTGTGCTGAAGGTGAGCATGCCGAGGGGGCGGTGGAAGTGAGCAGTGCATACAGCACTCAAAACCATCTGGCTGAAGGAGGTCATGCCTGTTGCATAAAGCAGAGGCAGATAAGGATGTCAGCAGCATGAAGGGTGACATCCATCAATCAACTTCTTCATTATAGCAAGAATGAGCACTGTTGGTCCTTGGGAGGAAGAAGGAACTAGTGATCCCTCATCTCACAGGTGGCAAGTCTGAAAAGGCTAACCTTTCACATTTCTAGGGGCAGGCAGGATGAAGAATGTGTTTTTAATGAATTACCCACAACCACACACACACACAAACACACACACATATGCACACACACAGACCTATACAATATCTTACTTTCATATATATTTCCTCTTCAAGATAAAATAATTAAATTGAAAAGTCTCATTATTTATATTTAAAAAGCACAGAAGTGTATCTTAGCAGGAAGCAAATTTTAAAGTCTCTGATCAAGTAAATAATTCTCTGTAATAAAATGCAGAGAATTATTTTCTGCATCTTTATTTCACTCCAAAGGATAAAAGAATGGTAGAGGAAGGAAATAGGCCAAAAGGTAAAATGACTAAATGAACACTCATGGCATTTTTACTCATTTGAACTAAGAATTGGATGATTAATTAAATCTTGGACTAAGAATTAGATGATTAATTAAATCTCAGGCTTCAGGGACTGAAGTATGAAAAAGCCTGTTTCTTCTGCACTTGTAAATACACGCCAGAGTACATGGAGGAAGGTTTTGCATTTCACTCTGAAATGTCACTAACTACCAGAGGTAGAATATAGCATAAATTTGCAATGGCAAGAAAAAGAACAAAATGCTTGAAAATACCTCTTTAGGCTCTCCAAAGATAACCAACAGAATACAACTGATAGAGCTTGAAGCCTCTGGAAGGCTTTTAATCATTGGTATCATACTGCAAAGGGAAGAACAGATCTGAGATCAGAACCCTCTCTGTAGTCAAGTAGACCTAGTACCAACAGACTTGTACGTAGTCTAAGTTAGCAGGCTAATAACTATCTTCAGCATACAACAAGTGGAACTAAGTGCTTCCAGAGGGTGAGGAGAGCATAGATACCCTGAGCTACCTGCTGAATCTACCTTTATCCCACCAATCATAGTACATGAAAGTTAGAAGGGTGACTTGGTCCTGGCCAATTCCTAAATTAAGAGACGGGTCTAAATATCCACTTGTTTCTCTTTCTTGATCATGCAGGGAGACTTTAGAAAGAACAGAAATAAAGGCAAGTTCAGGTGAACTGGACTGCATGGGTCACAGCATTCTACAATAAACTTTGGAGTTAGCACTTAGCTGATAAGGTAATGCCAAGTTCATTTTGCAGGGATTGCTGCTCTGTAATGCTGCGGAGTTTACAAGAAGATCAATTCTGTAGTCATTTCTCTCACTAAACATTCACCAATGTCAACTTTCTCCTTCACGGGGAAATTGGGATTTGGCCCTGTCTGCAGATGAACTCCCTAATGCCCTAAAGTAGTCAGACGAAGGAAAAAATGTTTGTAGGATGAGGACTTTTTCCACTCACTTCTCATATGATAGCCATGTTTTGACAGTTGTAATGAAGCCAATGAGGAAAAATATTACTGAGAAAAAGGCCTCTCTAACAGTCAGCATGTATGATTATTACCATAGTGTTCACCTCAGAGTGTGCAATACATTAGGTTCACCTTTCTTCCTCCAAAGCATCAGCAATCAATCAGGTTAGAATGAGAAAGAGCTAACAGAGCCTTTATTTTTGTGGACCATTAAAAATGACCCAAGGGACCAATTTTCTGTACTTTTGCTCAGTTTCCTTCTGATTCCAGTCATTAAGAATAAGGTACACATAGCTGTATGGGGAGACAATGAATGAAATTCTCCTCTTGCTTATGTCGATGGTTCTGTTAAAGTTGAACTGGAATAAATGAGAAGAACATTTGCCTGACTTCCCTTGGTGGCTTTAACACAAGCACACATAAAACCAAACTCCTTTCTCAGTGAAAGGTACCTCAAATGAAACCTGAAGTGACTGAATTAAATTGCATTATAACCCTGCAAAGATCAGGAGGTCAAATTCAAATTTGGTGCAAGCAGTGGTAATGAAGTTGCCCTCTTTGTCTCAGGGCTCTATCTAAACTCAAGTACATCATTAATAAGTGGTATATGCTTTCTTATATCAGTGATGTTGACCTAAATTTTAACTGTTCACTGACTGAATTGAAGTAGTAGGAAATGACTTGGCCACACAACTTAAAAGTGTATGCAGAAATATTATGCCGCTGTAAATGTAAATCTGTGTGGCTTAAATAGGCAATAGTTTTATATTGGTACTTTCATTGATAAAAAAGCAACAAAAGAAAATGCATCAGCTGACTTGCCAAATGGGTAAGAATTCTTTCTCAGTTGTGTATGTTACCATAGCGTAGAGTCTACATGTGAAGAGATCTATCTGCACATGGTGATTTGAAAAGTTTATTTATTTAAACAAACCTCAGGTTAATGCTGAATACTGTAACACTAGTAAGCCCTGAAATTATCTGTAGACTTAGCCATTCAGGTGAATTTACTGGTCATGAGTCAGATAGGTTGATATATTGCTGTGCACCAATGTAATTTGTCATACAAGAATCTCCTAAAGTATCATGTTGTGCTAAAGGCTGCTACCAAGGATGGGGAGAGAAACTTACAAAAATTTTCACATCTTAATTATATATCTCAAATGACCAAAACACAAAATACCACCTCTGTCAAAAAGCCGTATTTTTCCTTTTTTCCCCCCTCTCTTACTTGTTTAGTAAAAAAGAAACGAATTGCAGCAGTCATATTTTATTTCTATTTGGAAGCTTTCTATGTGAATTCCTTCATTTTATAATCCAGGGCTGTCATCAAAATCAAACCTATTAGTTTGGCCCCAACACAGACACAGACATGCACTACTGTTGAGAAGGGAAAAGAAAGAAGGAGAAAAAAGACAAGGAGGTGGAGATAGAAAGAGAAAGGGCAGGAAAAAAACCAAGACGACAGCTTCAAACATTTCCTGGAGACACATTTTCTAACCCCTCTCACCCACAGTCCCCCTTCCTTCCCTCTGCAGCATTTGTGAGCTCTAGTTCCTACTGAAAATTGATTCCAAGCATGCCTCAGTTGAGCATGTGAATCCCATCAAATTCCTTTTGAACATATTAAACTCTGTGGAGAAGTGTACCTTTCTAGCAACCACAACAATGTAGACCACTCCTACACACACAGCAGTGTTAAAAATGTGCTGGAACCAGTAAGAAAACAGACCCGCATGGCACATCCTCATCTTTGTCTGTATGGAACACACTGCTGTTTCAGGAGCTGTTTGTTTTAATGTTGTACTTCAAGTGTCATAGTAGAATACAGTGAGTTGAATGAAGTGGTCATAACTCTTTTGTAGAACTGTTTTCCTGCCCACTGAATACCAGTTACATTGGCCCTGAAAAATTCTCCACAGCTTAATAGGAACCATGACTGCAAAACCATGTGTCCAAACACTAACAAATTTCTTTACTAATAGTAATGTCCTTTAATTGTGCTGGAGCAGTATCTATTTACAGGCTTCTAACAGCCAACAAAAGCTCCTGACATCAAAGGTATTGCAGATTACAATGTGAAGCAGTCAAAAAGAGACACTTTCTGCTTTAATAATACCACTTATGTAGTCCTGGATGCTCCCAAACACTCATCTGGTTTCCTGTTCCATTTTTACCTATGATTCAATGACAGAATCTCTAAATCCAGCATAAATATCCAATGGGGTCTGATTCTGCTTCCTAAATCCTAGTATGTTTTAAAAGGAGTTGTGTAAGCTGACCTAGTTACAGAGTATTATATGTGATCTCTCTGCTTCTCTTTGCTTTCTTATTTATTCATAGAATTACAGTGAGGGTTTCGGGCACACTATGAAATGAAATTAAATTAAATAGTGATGACACGCCAAGGAATCTGAAAACACTCAGAGCTGTCTTATTCTGAGGTAAAAATCAAACTGGAATTGATCTTGAAAGGAGATAAAACCTCTGAAAAAGTTTGGGGGTTTCCTGATCAAACAGAATCCATGCTTCACATGTAAGAATAAAATATGACTATTTCAAGTTTGCAAATTTATAAAAAGAAAATGTTTTTTTTTTACAGAAACTGTTGGGGGAACAGTATAACTTGCTGGGTTAACAGTGCTGTTCTGAAGCATTTGTGTTGCACATTAGATTTCTGGCAGTAACTGATCTGCTATGGGTCTCCTGGGAAGTGATAAATTTGCCCACTTCCTTGTTTATCAGAAGATCAAAACTTTTATCTGAATTGCTATCATACATTCTTTAAAATCCAATCTCTTGTGTTAATTAGTTGTGTAATCACATCTAACACTTTTGGGGATGGAGTAGAACAGAATTGACTTGGTAGGTGAGAAAGGATCAAAGCAGTGCTCTAACAAATTATTATGGTAATTAGTGTTAGTCTTGTAGTTTATCTCCAGGGGGGCTTTTAATAGAAGCTGTGAGAGCTTGGGAAAACCTGTGTGCAGGGTAAGCATGCACTTGAAGAAACAAAGCTTGCCAAGCTCGCAGGGAAGTCTGGCAGGGAAACTGGAGATGAGTGGCATGAGAGGAAATTGAAAGGCATATCAGGTACTGAAGGGGAGAAGTGATCTGAGTGTGCTACACAGTTTTCAGGATGCGAGAGACTCACTGCATTTCTGTGTTCCCATTCAGCCCTGCAAAAAGCTCTAATAACCCTTAGATTTGTTGAGTCTTAGCCAAAAGGGCAGCTGTTGCTAGGGCACAAATGCCAGAGATGGACAGGAGTCTTCCAACCCTGCCCCCTCCCCTCATCCCCCACGTTTGTTATCTCCCCTACATCTGCTGGCACTCACTGCAATCCAGTTTTAAATGACTCGAGCCATGGGTTATACCATTTCCCTTGAGAGGCTATTATGCTGCCAAATGAGGACGAATTTCTCCTGGAGCTGCCCAGCACATGGGAGGGAGCACTCTCCTTTGGGAAGGTGAAGCATGCACCCTCCTTTTCCTGCAGTATGGCTCCATGAGCCAAGGAATACAGAGAGTGTAGGTGTTAGTGTCTAGGCTTCCTGCAAATATCTTTCCAAGGGTGTTACCAAAAAGGGTCCATCCAGATGTGGTCATCAGTGCATGGAGTATGCAAAGACAGGGTAGGAACACAGTTTACATTGCCTCCAGCCTATGTTGTGACAGTCCTTTGCCTATGCTGAAGGGAGTAATGAAAGCCCTGCGTGATCCCTCCATTTGCACCCCGGTCTCCTAATGAAATGCCTAATTGTTCCCTAGTCTAATTACTCCACAGGGCTCCAGTCCTTTTCATGCTACCGCTTGTTTTATGGTGGGGTCCACAGAGGTCCCCTGAGATGACTCTCTTAGTGATAAAACTACTTCTAGAGGTTTCCAAGGGGAAGGAGGGTGATGTTGTTCTCTGCTTTGGAAGGACAGCGCTAATGCTGGTGACAATGACAACCTTGTGAGGTCTACTCAGCTGGCCTGCTGCCAAGACAGCAATCTGCCTGCCCCTGCAGCCTCGGCAGCCGGCCGGCTGACGCTGCCACTGCCTGGCTGACACCCCCCAGATTGGCAGGGCTCCTTTGCCAGGATGGAAACTGCCTCTAGTGAACAGCTCGTTATTAGTGCTCTACTTTTCGCAGCAATTAAGTCAAGAACCATGGCACCTGTTCATCTCACCTCCCTTGCGGGAATTAACATGCCGTATGGGAAAGAGATTTGCACGGGCTTGGGGGGCAGGGGGAGAGGGAGAGTCCTTGTGTCTGTTAAAGGCAAATAGCAATGCATCTGAGATTCTTCAGGGAATAGTAGCCTTGATGAATTCATAAGAATTTTGAGGAGAACTGCTTTTACCCTGGGGGTGGTGAAAATGTCCCAGATAATTTGATTTTAAGTAGATGTTCACTTTCTGTTGTTATTTCTCTCCACGGCTAAGGAATACTTACGCCTCAGTGAAAACCACTGAATAGACCCTGACGACACCTCAAATCTGTCTGATAATGAGAATATAACTGCTTTAGTTTGGACGAACAATGTTTTAATCTATGCTGCTTGTATGTACAAAGACTGAAATGGACCTCGGGTTTGCCTAGGGATTTGCTGTGTGTATTTACTTAAGCACTGAACCTGAAAAATGGCATAATTGTTCATCTTGCAAAGAATTACCTCATTCTGTCTAATCAACCTGACAGGACAAAACAAATCAATCTTTTAAAAAGATAGATTTTTTTTTCCAGGAAGATGTGGATATTAACACGGTATGTAGATCCTGTTGGTTCCAATTAAAATCAATATCTGTCCTGATTTGCTGCTGTTGTCTCTGTGACAGCGAGGGGGCTAGATAAGGGAACCCATCTGCTCAGCTTTCCCAAAGGGGCTCCAAACAAGTGAATGACCTGCAGTGTTTATTATTAAGTTTTCAAAGGGAAACTTGTTTTGGTCTAATTGAAGGAATAATACAAGAGAGGTTATTTCTGGTCAGTTCCCTGCTGTTTTCACTTCAGAGAATATATTCCAGGTGTTAGCTAGGCAATGCTATGATACAGTATTGACTTTCCCTTGTGTTTAGGCATGCTGGTGCCAATGGACCAATAAACTGCAGTTATGAATGTAAAGCCAACTCTTTCAGAGGAACTTTTTGCTAACTATTTAGTAAGCCAGATGGTTAATGACTGCATTAATTTTCAAAAGTTTCATTCCCCAGGAACAAAGTAATGTAATTTTTCAACACTCTTGTCCTTCTTTTTCATCTGTTTTATTTCCCTTCTTTTCTTTTGCAGTGTTAACAAAAGATTGGTTGTGAGAGACTGTTGTTTTGTATCACATGTTTTATAGCTAACAATTTTTTTTTCCCTTCTTATGACAACAAACTTAATGGGTAAAGTCTGAATAATAGGGAAAAACATGGATCTACAAGTCACACAATTTTTATGTGGATTAGGATAGATAATCCTTACTGTATGATTCTTACAAATAACATATGATGTCATTCCTGTATCATGCATGTGTTAGATAATGTGTATGTGTCTTTAGATAGGCAAACAGAAAAAGCAAAGGATGTGCAGAGCAATGACTCAGCCAAAGTCTGGGAAGCAAAACGGCAACAGACTCTGTCTTTATGTCTTCGGGCTGGGTCACCCAGATGGAGGAGTAGTATACTCAGGAAAGCAATCTTAGGCTACAAATTACGTTGTTTGACATTAATTTATATTAATTATACTAAATAATTATCTTAATTAGTATTTTGTATGTTTATATATAAACATTATATTTATTTATGTTTTGTCTTAAAATAAGAACATAGGTAGAATTTGGTTTCTGGTTCAATTTGGTTTCTGGACTGATCAGTTCAGGTAAAACTGAAATAGAAACTTCTCAAATTTTTGAAAAAAAGATAAAAACCTCCTTTTAAATCAATTTGAAATATTTGGTTTGACTTTTTTTTTTTTCCTTTTAGAATACTATTCTGTGTATCAGGGCAAAAAAGCTACCATTTCAAATAATATCTTCTGATTTTTCAAAATTCCACCTGACTTTTCAAAATTATTCTTGTATCCTTTTCTTTAGGTTTCTGCATATCTTAAATGGATATGATTTGATTTCAAAAATGTGCTTGGGTCTTGCGTTAGATTCAGTATACAGGTAATGTGGACTGCAAAAAAGAAACGAACTCTGAATAGGAATTTAATAAGAATTTAGTTGTAATGAAATTTATGCAAACATTAGAACAGGGGATTGGTTTTGTTGGTAATAGTAAATATACCTACAAATATATATTTCTAGTCATGCTAAAGTCATATAGGGACTTGGGTCTCTGCTATTTTCTCACAGGGTGTACAGATGATCAAGACACAAAACTGCAAAAGAACTTGCTGTCACCTCATCTGTCCTATATCTTCAGTTACAAAACCAAAATTAAGACTATACTTCATTCCCTTTTTTACTTGTTTGACTTTGAACTCAGCTGCCAGCCCTGCATCCACCCAAGAAATTGCACAAAGCAGTGGGTTATAGACAGATGAGGAAAGATGTTCTCAATTTCTCCTGGTAACACTTCTTATAATCACTGAAGCAGCGACTGGAACGCACGTTCAGCCTTTCTGTGGGTAAGGTCATCCTGGGCAAGAGCTGCCACCCATGAGCTATTGGGCGAAACACAGATGCCACCGTCTCCTTCTTTTCCAGTGGGGTGGCAAATCTTGGATTTTGTTTCCCTTGCTTTTAACTTCACTTCAAACCAACTTTCACCCTCATGCTCCTTGTTTTTTATTTGAGTGCCAAGCTGAAAACTTTGTTGTTCACACAGACCAAATGCAGCTGCTAAATCTAATCCATTAAATTGTTTTAGTTCTTTATTAGAGGGTAGGGGTGTGGGTCTGTGTAAAGAGTCTATTGACTTTTAAGCAGGTTTTTTTTTTCCTTGCACCAAGCATGTTGCACTGCACCCAAAACTCTTCACTAATCAAGAAAAAACAAACTCCCTAATTCTCTGCTGTGCTGGTGCGAGGAGATGGGGAGAATCTGTGATCCGGGGCCAGCCATTGTTTTGGAGCAGAATGCTGAGGTGATTGACAGTTGCAAATTAATGGGAACGATTTTTAGACAGGGCTTGTCACATGAGGGCCTGGCCATCCTGGACATGCTGTCTGTGCTTTAACTTTCTAATTCCATCTGGAGTTTAAACAAAGAGGCCTGGATGAATCCTGCTCTCTGTCCATTTGGCTGTCATCATTTTGATTAACCTGATTCTTCAGCAGGAGCAAAAAGTAGTTGGCTTCAGTCCACACAGACATCAGGAAAATAGCTGCCGTAATGGCCCGATGATCTCCACACAAGAGATCCTGGGGCTAATCTGCTGTTTCTCCTATGCCTAATTAAAAGCTTCTCTTCCTGTTTACATTAACAATTTTTACAATATTTTCATTAAATAATTGCTTTTGGAACTGTGGAAAGGTCTGAACATTATGTTTTTCCAGCACAGGTGTTATGTAAGTCAGGAGGAAATGGGAAAAAGAAAGCTGACATGAGAGGGCAAAATAGGGGAAGGGAAGGGAAGGGAAGGGAAGGGAAGGGAAGGGAAGGGAAGGGAAGGGGAGACTTCCACTGTTGAGGTTCAGGAGGGAGCTACACAAGCCTGGGGACCTCAGCTTGCCACTTTTCTGCTCCATATTATTGTTTCCTGCCCTTTCTGTGGGACCTGTGGGATCAAGGGCAAGTTTTATGTGCTTAATTATTACAAATGAACTTAATTTAAAAATAAACATGAAATAAAATTGCCATGTTTCCATTTTTATATAACAGCCATTTTAAAAATACATTTATATTTTCCACTATCTGGTCCATTTTCTTGTAGTTCTAAGTGGGCTGGTCAGGCCAAAGAGTTGACTTCAAAACCTAATTCTCCTCAGCCTTTTCCTGACTGAAAATATTGGTGGGTCCTTCTTGGTAACTAGCTGAAGGTCAGGTTCTGCACATTACTTATGCACCAGTCAGCTTAACAGAAAAAAGAACACAATTAGGCACTTAAATGCAGTGCTTGTCCCCTTCAAGTTCAGTGTGCAGCCCCAGGTTGCTGTATTTAAAATCATGGTCAATGTGTACTTCTCATTTCCAATGATTTTTCAAGTGCACAATCCCTCCCTCCCACTCTTAGGAAGTGATTCCATCTCCTCCTTGCCTCAGGGCTGGGGGATGGATATACAATCTGCTGTGCAGGAAAAGGACACCCATATTTGGCCCAGGAGACTGGAGGAACCCACAATTCTATCTGGTCACTTTACAGTGGAAAAAGCCTATGTCTACCCATGCTTCCTTGCTGCCCCTATGCTTTCACAGTCCTCTTGGGTCTTGCCTCTGTGGCTGAGATAAGAACCAAGGCCACCTGGGACATGCTCCTGGCCTGCAGCCAGCTATGACATCTGTGCTCATGCACTAAAATGCATTGGCCACAAAAGAAGTGGGGAAAGTATAGGTACCCCTGAATAACATTGATCAGAGATGTCCCTGCTTTCCTTCTTGCTGTAAATCCAGAAAAAAAAAAACAAAACGTTCTGCACTCTTTATGGAGGCAGTTTTTGTGTGTCTTTCCTTATTTCCTCTTCTTTTCTTTCTTCTCCTCTTCCCACAACTCCTCACTCTTCCTTTGGTCTCAACAGCACAAGGTTTTCTGTTGAAGAGCACTGTCATTTACTTAGCCTAATTACACAGCAGCAATCTGAAATCCCTCTTGTCTACTTTGGACAACTTGGACTCATTGTGTGGATCATGCAAGTGGGATTTGACAAGGAGCCAGGAAGAAGAGTAAATTAATATGGTCACTTCAGGTCATGATCATAAAAAACATAGCTCTTCTGCTGCAGATTTGTCAAGGCTTTGTCTCTTTTGTGCAGGTTTCAGTGGAACAAAAAAAAAAAAACCCCAACCTATTTTTAGTGAGTTAGGCATAGTATGTCACAGTGGAGAGCTACAGGCTGCTTTCAGCTGGGGTGAACAGTTGATGACTGAGATAGTGGCTCAGCCCTAGCTGTTCTGACAGGGAAACCAGGGAACTGAGAAGAGAGGATCATCAACAGTTTATTCTTATTTATCTCTGAACAGAAGAGACACAGGCATGGGTGATAAATGGGGGTTTTCAACAAACTGTTCTTGCAAATAAAATGGTCATACTTGGGAAAGCAAATGAGAGAAGAGAGAGCTGAGATTAGATTTCCAGTTTCTTTGTGAATGAACAATCTAAATCGCATTTCCCTTTGTTTCCCCTTGGTGTGATGTGTTTATTATTCTGTGTAAGGTAAGTAGCTGGAAATGTGGCCAGAAGTCTTCTCTTGGACCACCTTTGAAAATCTGTTATTTACTATCTTTTCCTCTGCATTACTGAGACAAGTAAGCTTAAGGAGTGGAGCTAGAGTGACATGCCTTTTAACAGCCAAACACGTCCTGAGAGTCCTGGTTGTTGAATAGCCCAGGGTGATGCCCATAGACCCACAAATTCCTCACTAGTGATGGGTGAACAGGCTGGGCTGCATCGAGTGTGGGTGTCTCCTTTTTACAAGGTGATCATGTTTGGTAGGTATGTCATCATCACTCACCTGAACGTTCATAGAAGAATTTCCACTTGGGGTTCGGGAGAGATACAAGGGGGATGCTTGGTGATATTCTCAAAGAGACTGTTATAGCTGGAAGAGAAGAAACAGAGGTTGCAGGAGGTCAAACCACACTAGGAATAGGCTGGAGGGGAGAGCTGTTTGAACCACAAAATGTAGGTCACTGTGAAGCAGAGATGTTTCACCTAGGCATGAACCTGAACTGAACCATAGTTCAGAACACTCTGCATGAGTGAGGGAAGTTTAGCATCAGATCTCTCTCCTATGGATAGCTTCCATGTTTCAGTAATGTGCTAAACCAAAAATTTGGATCCAAACACCCATTCAGACTTGAAAGTATTTGGGTTTAGGTCAAGACCATATTCCAGCTCCCTTTCAACATTCCCTCTCCCTGTGCACTTCCACTGTCTGCAAAGTGCCTGCTTCAGAACCCCACTGATGAACACTCCTGAGGTTTGGAAGCCTTCATTTCCAACTCCTAGCTGTAGCACACTGGCCCAGACATAATGTTGACATGTACTTAGGTGAAGTTCACTGTACAATGCCACTTCATAAAAGTCCCATAAAGGTACAATCTTGTGCTCAGAGGAGATTTCATTTGTGGAGACACAAAAAACTCTGTGTTTGTGTATGTACTCTGTAAAAAGTCCATTAGCCAAGGTGTAAGTGAAATGAATCTGACCTCTGTGTCATTAACATGCTGTCTGCAAAGGTGCCACTTCAGAGCATTCCTGACCTCACCCCAAACCCTCAGTGAGAACTGAAAGCGAGAACAGTGTTAGAGGATGATTTTTTTAAGCGAATCAAGCAGTGTTTTGTCTGAGAAGAATAAGGATAATAAAGTTGAAAAAAAATATCTAAAAATGCAACCCGGGTCCATGATAAATCTTGGGTTTTTTCCAAGTCTTACTGAAAGCTCTAGCCAAAAAGTAAGAAACTGTATCTGAAATGTTTGTGAGGGAAAGCGGCTGTGCCAGCACTCATCCAGCAACATCTGAGAAAAGAGAGAATTTTATATGTGATTGCCTTAGACTTGTTGTCATTATCAATTAAGCTTAGAAAGCTCATTTGATATGCTTGGCCATCCTGCACACTTGCCAAAAAGGCAAGACTTCTCCACAGCTGCGGCCCTGAAGAGCTCTGAAATCTTGTGAGGATGAGAAGCGAGCAAATGTAGCCAGCGAGGTGATCCTGGAGGGACTGTACTTTTCCTTGAGAAAACCACTTTGGATGGTGGCCCAGAGTTGGCACTTGGTGCCTATTATCATGTGGTGCTTTTCACTTGTCAATCCTCATGCCTCCTGTGAGTACAATGCAGTCTGGTAATGAACTGATTTTTTGCTGCATCTTCCTCTCTAGCCGAGGGCACACTCCTCTCAGCACTGTAGATGTGCAAAACAGCCCTGTTGTGAGTGACTTATGTCTCCGTTTCATGCCAAGATTTTGACATACCAGGTAACTATGTCACTGAAAAAGCAGCAGCAGCTTCAAACATGGCTTTTGCTCTGTGGCTTTCTTAGTGTGAGCATTCCTGTGCTTTGAAGGTTCATACAGTTCATGTATAGCTGCACTATGCAGTCGGGGTGAGATGCAAGCCACATGCTCACAACCATGGCTTTGCTTCCCATTCTCTGTCTCCCCCATACTTTAGTACTCTGCAGGTTCTTTTAGCAAATATGCTCATGAGAAGTCCAGAGTACCTCCTGCTACCACTCCAGTCCAGAAGATAGCAATGGATGATGGTTTAGTATTCTTTACCCACAGGTAATATTTGACCTTACAGTTGGATTAAAAACTATGTTTCCTGTTGCATAAGAAATGTTGAGGGGTGAGCTACTCAGAAGCTTTCCTATTTCCCACTTCATACTAATCAAGACTGACCACTATGGACTTAAAAGGAAAAAAAAAAAAAAAGAAAAGGAAGTTAATACAACTTCTGCCATGTTCACAAATCCCACCCTGTAAGGGTTATTCACACCTTATGTTACTTGAGATCTCCAGCTTAGTCCCTTGAGTGTCACCTATGTTCTAGCAAGGTTAATGTAAATCTTCTGTAGGAGTTTGACTATATGACTGAGCTCTTGATTTGCTAGGTTCTGGATTAGCCTCACTCAGACTGAAAAAGAAAGAAAACCCTATTTGAGGGGAAGAGAAATAAAGTTTTTCACCAAAATCCTGTGTAGGTGGATCCACCAGGACTGGGTATATCTGCAGCAGGAAGGAAGTAGGAGAGTAGGAGCGATCTTGTGGTGACCCAACTGCCTCCTGAGAGAGGGTGTGGATATGCTCCACCAAGACAGTCAAGTAAGGATATTTCATAAATCCACCCCAGGATATGCTGAGGGGACTTTTTCTGACACCTTGCTTGTGGAGGGTTACAACTCTGCCAGCAGAAACTGTCCTGCAATTGCAAGTAAAGCACATGCCTGCATTGGGTGGCAGGAGGCCTTACCTTTAGTGACATACAGTATGATTTTGTCCTCACTGTGTCCCTCAATGTGAAGACTAGTAGAAAATAGACACTTGTGTGAGGGAAAGTTTTAGGCCCTTCCTTTGGGAGCTTACTGGAAGCAGAGGGGAGGGCAAGATCTGCAGGCTTCTCTTAAGTGGTTTCGCTATGTTTATGCCACTGAGATGAGTAGGGACTTTTGGCCCAGAAACTTTGGAGCTAACGAGGCATTCAGGATGCTGTGACTACAGCATCCATTTCAGATGGAAGGTGTCCATTGCAGAAAGCCACCATCAGCAGCTCCCAGCAAGACGTGAGCACCAGCCTACCTTTCTTTGAACACCCTGTCTGCCTCCCCCCAGATCTGTGCACTCCATAGGGCATCTCAGAGTGGGGTGATACCATTTCAGGAAGAACCCTTACAAAGATCCCCATCCCAAAATATACAGCAAGTGTAATCAAATGGTGTCAGAGACTGAAGATACAGGAAACCCAGTCTCAGTTCCAGACCTTGCGGGGAGAGTCATAGTCAGCGCTCACAACACCTTTGTCCCTCCTTGTTTTCCCTTTTTTATTTTTTTTCCCGTTAGTTATAAGCCATTGTGAGGCTTGTGGGTATAATCAAAAAACAGAGGCAGGCATGAACCCTGAATTAATTGATCCTTGAACTTTGTTAATACGAGCCTGATCTTGCATCCATTAAAACATCTGTTCCATTCACACCCAGAAAGCATTTTCAGGGACTGATCCAGTGGAGTATGTTCAGGTCAACATCAGTGTGAGCCTGAGCTGTGAACTCCAAAAATCCTGTCCCAGACACAAAAGTCTAAAGATAAAAAAAATATGTGATGTGTTACCAGCAGGCAGCCTGCTCTCTGCTCTTTCCAATCAACCAGGCAGAAAGAATAGAGATAAATTCTGTGTAGATAAATGTCAGTCAAGTTTACAAACAGATAAATGCATTTAGCAATAAAGAGGGTCATGCTTTTGAATGTGAATTTTTGAGCATAGGTCTCAACAATTTTGTGCTTAACTCTTGAGAATTAAATTCCTAGAGAGAATATGTTGCAAAGTTAAAGAAAGTGAAGTCATTTTAAAAATTACAAAATTAATCATCAGTCGCATCATCCAGTGACCTTTTCTTCAGATTGACAGTACAGAATGCTGTTCTTTTGAACTCTACCATAAACAGAAAGGAAAAAACAAAGCTGTTAATTTCATATATACTTTAGATCATCACAAACCAGCACTGCTATCACTATCGTCCACCTCTAGCATCTTGTTCATGCTTCTGTTCCATCACATCCTGGTGCTGGTGCAAGCATCTGTGATGCTGTGTGGTGATCCAGATCAGTGAATTGATCTGCATTAAAGCTGTGATTACCAGAGAAGATAAAAGGTTGTGTTTAGCCATGGTCGTTTCCTCAAGCAATTCACCACAGCTTTTTCTGCCTTGTGAATTTGGCTTGAGTACTGAAACTATCTGCCTAAGAGATGTACAAAAGCTCAGACCAACACAGGGAAGACAAGGAGAAATGGGGATAGGTGAGTTCTTTGCCCAGCTATGCTGGCTTCTGTCAATGTGGTATGTGTGTGCATGGGCAGGAGTCAGTGCCTACTGTGCCAGGCACAGCGAAGTGTTTGTGGAAATTTATTGCCTTATTTTTACTCTCTTGCCCAGTTCAATTCACTTTGTGGAGTTGCCCTAAACTGGTTTTGAAAAGAGAGTCTAATCTCCTAATTGAAGCAGACAGATGGAAAAATTGAGACTAGTTTACATTCAGCATAGGAGCTCTATAGTGGAGTGGAGACCAGAATCTGTGCTGCCAGCCTCCGTCCTGTGATTTAATGACCAAATTAGTGATCCTCTTCACATATGCCTGAAAACGTTCTCGTGCAGATAAACTTCCAGAGCAATTTGGAGACTAAGGAATTCATCATTGGAAGTTACCTTTCAGAGCTCCACTGATAATGAGCCAAACTGCACTGGGAATACATAAGTTTAAAGATGATCCTATCCAGTGCTGGAAACCAAAGCACATGCAAATCCCCTGCCTTAATTGTTTTGACAGTGTAACATGTCATTCATGATTTTGGAATTTTGGCAATGTTTTTCTCATTAAGGAATACAGTAACTACCATAAAATATCCAAAATCCAGCATATTTAAATGTGAAGTAAGGAAAATTTCTCTCTGAGCTGCTAGTGAAACAAGCATGTGATGAACATCTGTGTACAAAGAGAGTAAGAAATGGGACTTATCTGAGAAAACCAAGCAGTGCTTGCCTGCAGGCAAAATGTCCTATCTGAGTGGCTAGCACAGGAAGCAAGAGGTCTATATGTCTGGGTTGTGACCCCCTCTGACACTAATACATTATGTGCAATAGGAAAATCAAATTCTAAGAAGCAACCCCATAAAAAGTATGGTTTCTGCATTCATTTTGGAGCATTTTTATTCAGAATCTGGTTTCCAAAGATGATGAATATGTTTACTTTCTTTAACTCAGATAAGAGATGCAAGTAGAAGAGCCTAATCTTTAGCACCCCTGTGCTTCATCTTGCCTTCCTTTAGGGATGATGCAGGAATGTTACTGTACTTCATTGGCAGAGGTACTATGTCTCTTTTAAGCAGAATACCACCAGATTTCTGGAGGAAAAAAAAAAGCAGTGTTCTCTGTGTACAATTAGTAGACCATTGCATTAAAATTTAGTTCTAATATTGAGTTGAATAATGCTTCCCCTCTGTCTTAGTTTTTTCCTTCTTAATTCTGTTCCTTGGCTTTGAAACCTTTAATATGAAAACCTCAGGTACACAGAAAATCTTGTTTTCCTTTGGAAAGTTTTTATTTCATGCCATGCCTACATTATTGCTAACAATTGCTTTGCAGAGGTTAAAGCATATTACCTTGCTCTTCTTAATGGCAGTATGCAGCAAGATGGAGGTAAGTGATTTCCTTGTTTGTATTGCACATTGGCTTGATAATAGTTAGGCCACTTTTTTAAAATAATGTTTTTTCACAGTCATGTTGACATTTCAGTAGACAGGAGCCATTTTTCAGTCTCCTAAATTACTAAATAGCTAAAAGATGAGGGTCAGAAACAGCTTGGAACAGAAGCTGAAATAAAATGTCAAGAAACCCAGACTAAAATGAATCTGTACTTTTTAGCTAAAAAGAAACGGTCTAGTCCAGAATCTGCCCCAAACCACTGGTGCTTAGAATAACATACTTATCCTCTTTTCGTCCTCTCTGTGCAGTACACTTGTGAGGGGTCTGTGCTGTCTTTGCCTTGCTTTTTCTTTCTCTGAAGAGAGAATCGGCTGCAGCATTAACAGAGGCTCTGAGTGCTGCAGCTATTGAGTCTTAGTTTTTGTTTAAATCATCTGTACTTGTTTATTTCCTTGGAGCTTTCCACTGTGAGAAAGACACAGACAATCAGCATGTTCCTACGTATGCCAATTAGGACCCTCAAATCCACACTTTCTCCTTTTCCTTGCTTTTTTATTTGAACAGATTTTTCTGCCTGGAAGCTTCCCTGTGGGCTTGGGAGGCAGATTACACTTTTCTCCATGGGATGTATCCAGTTAGCTGCAAGAGATCTGGATCCTATCTTTATTTCTGCTACTAACCTACTTTGGGCAAGCTGCTTCCTTTCTCTGTGCCTTTGTGCCCTTGCTCACCAACTGAGATTAGAAACAGTTCAGGGCAGAGCATGCCTGTAAAAATTACAATGAGCTTGTGCAATACTTTTAGCACAGTGGGCTCTCTCAGTCAGGGATGTTCTTAAACTGTTGCTAAAGGACAGATGAGAGTAAAATCCCTACAGCTGCTTTTGATCCAAATCTCTCAATGACTCTTACATGTCAACCCATATCATCCTGCAATCCCGTTGTCTCATTTTGTTCTTTCCTTTTGTCCATACCAGCTTATGGAGGCTTTTATATGCTTTCCTTACCCACAGCTCTAAATCCTTCAGAACACCTGAACTAATGTTGACACATTTTCACACCAAGCAGATTTCCTAAAAAAATGCAATGTCACTGTATTGGGAGCACAAACAAGTACCAGACTATACCAAGATTATGGCAGTGAAAACTGTTAATTCTTAGCTTTTTAAACTTTTTATAGAGTGAGATTTTTCCACAGGTTCCCATGCTTTGCTCCAGGCAGGATCACTTTCTGTTTGCAGTAGGGAGCCCTCCATGGTTGTGGAGCACTTTAAGACCTTTACCACCCCGTTTTGCATGGGAAACAGGCTCACCAAGTGGTATGGGGGACACAACCACCCTCATCCCTTAGGCAGCAGAGCTGGTCTTTTGGCACATGGGCATTTATAAATTGATGTCAGAACTCCTGCAGAAAGCTGCACTGGTGATGTTTTATCATAGAATCATGGAATGGTTTTGACTGGAGGGACCTTAAACATCATTGAGTTCCAACCCACTTGCTGTGGGGAGGGACACCTTCCACTAGAACAAGTTGCTCAATGCCTCATCCAATGTGGCCTTAATCGTCCTCAGACAGAGGGCGAGGTCAAGTCCCAGCCAGCAAATAGATGAGGCCAGGAGGAAGCACAGAAGGATTCTAGTGCTGGATTCAGACCGGCAACCTGCTACCTGTCCTTCATTCTGCCTGTATCCTTGTGATGGATGTGTTTGGAGAAGAATGTGGCTGACCTCTGCACATGGTGCTTCAGTGGTCTCTTAAATCTGATCCTGTTTTCACACTCTCAGCCATTTAAAGACACCTAGGACAGTACTTCCTGGGAGGATCAGGTGAATCAATTTTAAAATAAAGGCATGAAAATATACTAAGCAAAACTGATCAAAGACCTTGATGCAAATGCTGAAAATTATTTGTTGGTTTCAATGGACTTTGGATCATGACAAAAGAAGTGCTCTTTTTTTGATGTCTGTAATAATGTTCCTGCACACACAGTTAATGCAGTCAATTGTTCTTTCTAACTATAGCTGTTCTGCAAAGAGCTCAGGGCTTCCTGACAGACAGCATGAGTAAAAATTAGCACAAGATTATTGGAGGCACCAAATCACGCCATGGACTTGTTGTTTGGATAATAAAGTTCAGAGGTACGGAGGATAATCTCATCAGAGAGACAGGGTGACCAACTCGCAGTTATCATCTCTCTTGTATACTTCCTTTTTAGCTAATTAAACCTTAATTCTTCACAGGAAGTAGTTTCTGCAAATTCTGCAATAACTTGGCTTCATATTATTTAACATATCTCTCTTCTTTTTATCTGGAGAAACAGGAAAAGTACAGTTCCAACATGCAGACCTAAACCATTGCTTTATCTTCCATTAGTGTATTAGCAGTTCTCATATGACATAGTACGTGCTCCATTCTTCAAGAATAAAGATATATTTTTTTAAACAACTTCTCTAGGATAAAAATGTGAATGGGCTTTGAAGCTGAGTGGTTTCACTATACACGCTATTTCGTCTCTTTAGTAGGATGGAGGAAAGACTCTGACTCTTTAGATTTTACTTTCACATCATTATTCACTGCCTTCTTTGTTTAAATAACATTATTTCAGTGTTCTCAACTTCAGGCCTTCGTAAACCATCACATTCCTTAAAATACCAAGAAAGCTGGTGTCTTTGTGTCATCTGGTGCCCCGATCTATTGGATTTATATTTTCAACTTTTCTTCACAACCACAAAAGGTAGAAACTATTTCTTCTGAATGAATGGAACATGACAGTTTCCTGTAATCATATGACTTCAGGAGCTAGGGTTTTAAGAAAAATGATCTCTCTCCTAATAAAATCACAAGTGTTGGCAACTCTCTTCCTGCCTTTGACCACTTAATTTTTGTAGCAGAATCTCACAGCACAGTATCAAAACATAGATGACTTCTTTTCTGAAACAAAGTTTAGTTACATGCCCAGGATTAAAATTTATGGAAGAATCAGTCCCTACTTGTCACAAATTTCCCATGAACCCGTTCATCAATACATTTGCAAATGCTGGTGTTGACATGAAGAATTCATTTATAACAATTCATGAATCCTGTTGGAAATTATGAACTTGCTACATATGTGAATGTGAGACAGGAAATCCTTTTTATCACTTTTGTCTTTGTTACTCAGTTTTACTCGTTGTCTGTGATAAAATTCCCTACACTAGTGGCACAATTACAAAATAGCAAGATTTGTTGATTTGTGTGCTTTGCCTTCAAAATTTATTTTTTACAAAAAAAAAAAAAAGTATTTTCACCCAAGTAAAAGAAGTCATTGGAGAGAAAATTACCTGTCAGCGGTACACCTGATAGCAGACCTTGACCACCACCAGGGGCTGATTCAAAACCAGTGACAGAAGAGGCATATTTATGGAGATGCATTTTCTCAAGATGAACAGACCCAAGGTAGGAACTCCCTGTGGCACAGCTGCTTTCCTGATCATGATGTCCTACACAGATGGTCCTCTAGTGAAAGAATGAATTACAGAGAATCAGTATTCAGCTTGTTCACTTGTTGGCTTTTAATCTCTCTTGTACTTTGCATCTTATAAACTATATTGTATTTAGGAACTGTAAAAATCTTGAAGGTGAGTATATTATACGCCACACACAGGTGTTAAACAGGGAAGGATCTGTTTGGCTTCTGGGAGGTGATTTTTGTTAACTGTGAGTCCCTGCAAAAAGGTCAGTATGGACATCCAAAGACTGGCTGTCGGATGGTGGTCACAGATTTTAGGAATGAGGACAAGACAGAGATCTGAGCTGCAGTGCCTTGATTTTCCACGAGCTCTTCTAGAGTTTTCTGAAAGTCACTGTGGCTAGAAGTGGACTCTTACCACAACATGGAAACATATCCAGTCAGAAGGGAATCACAACTATATATGAGTCCAACAGGAGACACATTTAAAGTTTTGTTAAACCAAATGTTAGATGTCTACTGCATCAAGAGAAATCATGGATGATCGCCCCATGACTTCAAATGGAGTATTAACTGAACTGGACAGTGAATCCATGTTCACTAAGTTGTCTCCCAGTTGTGGCTCATGCTTTAAGTTCCAGGTTGGGTTTTTTTATCCTGTTGGTTAAAAAGAGTTTTAATTTAATAGCAGATGTGGAAGGCATCTAATATGGCATATGTAATAACACGGAGACAATTTTCACAAAGCAGTTTGTTCAAAACCTTCAAGAACTACAATAAAGTTTATCCATGACAAATAAAAGGAAAATTGAACATTATATAAAGCCTCATTTGACCAGTTTACATATTAGAAATTCTTTTAACAGTCATTAAGAAGAAGCTGATGAACTATGTCTTTTAAAATGTCAGTATGATAAAGAGACAGATGTGGCCTTCAAGTTGTTTTATGGCTACTTTATGGTAACAATGCTCAAGTGGTTGGAATGTTTTATGCAAAATATAGACATGGATCAGACAGTTCAAAATACAAGCATGACAGAATGGTAAATTGAAGGATGACATGGGGAAGTATAGAGGCAATTACTTCATTTGAGCCTCATCCAAATTGTACAAAAAAAAGCTGGATTATACTTTTTCATATGTGTACACCATTGAATCTGTTAAACTCAACCATAAAGGTTCAGATCTCTCTAATAAAAATAATATTTTCATAGTTTTCTATAAGAAACTCTAGATCATACTCATAACCACTTGGTTTCCTCTCTGATCTTTCAACACTCCATGTGCTTCTCTACCAGTAAATTAAAATTATCTTCTTTGAGGGTTCTGTCCTGGAAGCTCTCATGCAAGAATATGACTGTGACTCTCATTCAGCCACTGGAACAAGATTAGATTAATAATAAAGCATGTTTCTTATGGAACGACTTATCTCTCAATAAACACAGGTTATAAACACAGCTTTGACTCCACTCTATTATTGTACAGGAAAAAAGTCCCATTCTGGTCTAAAAACTAACTAAAGTAGACTAAAAATGAAGTTAAGATGTTTGTTAGGAATTATGAAGGGAAGTAAACAAAATAGTCTCACACTATAGGCAAAAAATAAAACTACTCAAAATGTTTACATTTTTTCATGAAAACACAAAATAGATACGACACAAGACATAACTAGCTTTCATAAAAAATCCTGAAGTAAATATTTTTGTCAAATTTTATTTGGAAATAATTTGATGTTCTGGTGAAAGACCAGAAAAAATGTATTTAGATTTTGTTTTCTCAGGCGTTACTGTAGGTTATTGATTTCTTTGGCTTTGCTTTGATTTTCAGTTATCTATTAAAAAAAAAATCTAGTGCCTTTGTTTTGGGGGACAACTTCTCATAAAAAAATGAGGAAGATGATGTCTTTGGTATCATTAAATTGAACCTTATTATAGTTTTTATTCTGGAGCTCTGCCACTGGAAAAACCTAAGGACTTCTATGAGAAATGAAATATATACCTTGCATTTTCTCACTTCAAATCTAAGGATGAAAAAAAAATATTAGTTTTTTTATAACTTCTTGATGTTCCAGAGTTGTATAAAAATAATTTTGTTATAATAATGGCAATTCTGTTTTGTTGCTGTTGCTGAAAACAGTCGCAGTATCTCTGAGAGTCAGACCTCTCCAATAGTAAAATTACATTAGGATTACTACACTACTGTATCACATTCATTAAAAACAAATATATATACATCATTTACCAAAAATTCATATTCTTCATCTTCCTGTCCCAGACTTAGATAATTAACTGTATGTCTCAGAATTACATTTACTATTTTACTGTATAGGTATAATTACCATGCAAATTGAGATTTTAAAAAGTCTCCCACACAGAAAAAATTAATAACAGTATCTAATGTCAGGTTTTTCTAATTGCTAATAACTTTTTAGATTATGTCTTATCCCAATACTCTTTAATTCTTAATCCGTATCAATACTGATGCAAATAGGGTCTGGTATCATTGAAAAAGGCTGCTCGTCTAATGTCTTTCTGTAAGCAGAAATTACTTTTTAACATGTAAATGCTGTTTATAGCATTTTTCTTCTTCTCTATTTAAATCTAAAAAGCTGGTATTAGACCAGAAAAACAGCTGATCATTGTCTAATCCATCAGATTCATCACTCTGAGCATTACTTCATCACCCTGAGCAAAATTTCTTCCACCAGCGCACAACATATCAGGTGAGGCTGGATCAGACAGACATACATTTGTATACTACAATATACAGCAGAATTTGTCAAAGGAAAGTCATGACTTACTTTTTTCTTTTTAATAGACGAACCTGATTTTTAATCCCATCTCTGTTATGGTGTGTTCATGAGGTGTGGACTAATAACAGGTCTGAAGTCTTTTGTGCTTCTTAGTTTAATAATTTAAAATTAACATAAGGAAAGTAACACTCGATCCAGTGCTCTTTTAACAGTGTTCTCCCCCATGACCTTAAACATTATGATACCCCATAACCTTAATAAATTAAAAATGGCAAGGTGCGAGAAAAGTTGAATGCCATTTCCAGTGCATTTAAAGAATGTAAATAGGAAAATAAGACTAAACCAGAAGATTGAGACTCTTTTTCTCTTGGACTACTGAAAGTTTATTCAGCTGTTTCTGATGTCTTTAGACTAATTTTTCCTTCAACCATCTGTTCTAACTTTTTTTCCTTCTATGAAAATAGACTTGTCCTAAACGCTACACTTTGGTGAAATACTTATTTTAACGTCTTGTTGATTTCATGCAAAAAGAATGTAGGCTTTACACGAAATAAGCATATCAATATATTCCTTCTTGGCATATCGTGGTTCAAAGGCTTTGGTTTTCTAAAACTGTTTTCTTTACCCCTTCAGAGCTGAAAATATTACCCCTCCACAAGCACCATTTAAGACCCAAGTGTCAATGAACCAGGCAGCAAAATGACAGTTACTTAAACAGCACATGATTCAAGACAGTTTTAGGAAATTCCTAACACTTTGCGTCCTATTTCTTTCCTGGATACAAAGGGACAGATTGTGCCTGACCTTGGGGGACACACAAGAGGCGAGGTGGGAGGAGGGGGAGGCCAACAGGCACATGGTGCTTTCCCTCTTGCTTTTCCCTCTCTTCCATGCATGTTATTCCCTTGTTGAGCAGCTGGGTACAGTTTTTTTTTTCTTCAGCTGTGAACACAAAGACTGTGTTCAAGTGACAAAAAGTAGTGCAAGTTTTACTACTGAGTACAATAGGACCCTGTTGTATCCTAAGCACAGAGATGGTAAAAAAGCAAGGAAAAAGTTCATTGATGAGTCTATCCTGTCAAGCTTCCTTCTGGTATATCCTGGATATCTTTGTCATTAACTTTTCATTAATTATCTTTGTCAAAAGTTTGGACTGAAGAACTCAACCCATGGACAATTGTACAGTCTGGACGAAACCCCTTTGGCCATGAGGAATAAAGAGAAATTGGCTCTTGGGTTGGTGACTAGGAAATTCAGAAGAATTTTGCCTAATACAAAAGAAGTACATCTGAGATTCTGCACCCATACCTTCCTTACTTTAGGGGGAAATTGGTTCAATTTGAATGTATCCTCTCTCATTTTTCAGCTATCACAAAGTTTCCATTCATTTTGAATCCAACAAAACCCCAAACATCCTGGTACTTTTTTCTTTTTTAAATAGATGTTTTTCTCTCCAATATTAAAGGATGGGTTTGGCTGGGCACAAAGGTAAAGAAAAAAATCCTGCCCACTATTAGTCAATTGTAGTCAATACCTTTGGATTCTTCAATATTCCATTTTAGTTCAGAAACCAGGAAGGCAGGACAATTTGTAGCAGGTGTTCAATCCATACTTGCAATGTCATTTTGCTGCAATTTGAGCCCTAAAGACATGGATTGCAGTATTTTCTTTATGCAATACATGCCAGTTTTCTCTTGTTCCTTTATTCATTGCAGCTGAATCAATGGATCTAGTGGAGATTGGTTCACCAATACTATGAATGTGGCAGGTGGTAAAAAATTATTTTCTCCCCATCAAAACTCAGTTCCCTAATACACTGTAAACTTCTACTGTGAGCACTACATATGGAATATGTTTGAAGTTTATATAACCACAACTGACACAAAACTTGTTTCACTTGTTAAACTTTTGTGTCGCCTAGTAGGCAGATGCTTTGTGTTTTCTTTGCAGGGTTTGTTCTATTTTCTTCCTAACAGCTTTTTCCATTCACCTGGTTTTCTGGATGGTTTGTCATGCCACATAAATGGCACAATAAGGGCAGTTTGTGTAATGAATACATCATATATAGAAACAGGAGAACTTCACTTTTCAGTATACTATATAGGGGCTTCATCCTGCTCCATACCTACCTGTGGGAACTGTGAGGGTACTAGCTTTGTCCTTCCACACCTGATAGAGAGTGGCTTGAGGCCCCTGCTTGAGGTAAGATGTTGGTGCCATGTCAGCTGTCAGATCTGCTATGGGGACATCAGGGTGAGGCACTTTCACAGTTGTGTATCTCCATGAGGAGGCTGCTGACTGTGGAGTTCCCCCTCTTTTCTCATGCTAGGAGATTCAAGGTCAAGTTCAGAATTGTTTTTGTAGTTATTGAAGGAATGACTGTTTTTTGTTGAGAGCTGGATATTCTGGCAGTTTGTCCTTAGATTGCTAAGTGCAGAGAGAGGGCTTGTCTCTGGTTCTGATTGTCATTGGTGATTTGAGTCTTAAAAGGAATCTTAGTTCTGAAATAATGGGGATTTGCCTTCTCCACTGTTCAGACAACACAGGTAGTGTGAATTTAATAGTCAGTAAGTAGATTGGTTCCTATCCAAGATGCCTTGTTTTGCTGTGGGAACCCTAAACAGATAGTGTGAAAATGGTCAGGTCTCCCCTGATTGGCCATAAGCCTGTCCAAAATACATGCAGAAAAGTCTTTGATCATTTAATGTATGGTCAAGGACTTTAAAGCCTTAGAATTTGCTATGAATCCAGTCTGCCTTGAAGGTCCAGTAATGAAAGGGGAATGTGCTTTGATTTAAACACTGCCTTTAAACCACTCGGCTTTGTATTTAGATGCAATTAGGACCACAGCATGCTCCCCATCCAGCCTTCCCTGTAATTATTATCTTAAACACAGGACTCTCTGCCCTTTTGTTCATGCATGCTGATATGATTTCCAGAATGCTGCAGGTGTGCACCTTCTTCAGCAGCAGCTGATAACTGTGTACAATTGCTCTGCTGCATCACTTTGTTTCCAAAACAGTTTGTCTTCTTTCCTGCGTATTTAGTAATAGGTAATTTTCGTTTCTGTTTCTCTTATGGAAAATGAAGTCAAACATTTGCAAACCTGATCACATACATGTGGGACCCTACAATCAACTTAGCCTTCATGTTCCTGCTACTCCACTGAAGTGCCTAAGTAAGAATCTGAATTAAATGCCTTTTATTTTTCCACACAAGCTTGATAATGTTGGCCTAATTGCTTATCTAAAACAACTAGCTCTAAGATACTGACCCCCTACACCAAGACATAGCACTCTTATCAGTCTCCCTGCAGTAACACTCCAGTCATCACACTTGTAGCTGAGAGATTAATAGTGAATGAGTGTTCTGAAGTAAAAAAAGCAATTGTTCACACTCCAGCTTGGCCTCACTTATTACTTACTTAGGACTGTAAGTATAATGCTTGACAACTCTTAAGTGGCTGAAAGCCCAGATAAGTTTTAATCTAAAGCATTATTAATTGGGACAGTTCTCTCTAATGTATACAATGAGTGGTAATAGTGAATCACAGCTTTGAGCACAGTCATTTCAGGTGACTGGGGTGCTGGCCTCGATGAGTGGTGAGTCCTGGAGGACTGCAGTGAAGCTTCAAAGCAGGTCATCAGAGAGATGGGGAAGGAGAAGATGAAGGAAAGAGAGAGAGAATAGATATGGTGGTGACAGAGATGCTAAGTGGTAGGTGGACTAATGTCTCACTGGTTGCAAGGAGAGAGGATACTGTTGCCTTGTGACACACTAAAGGATTTCATACAACTCCATGGCTCCATGCAGGTCTCATCATGCAGACTTACAGCTGTTTCAATGAGAGTACTGCTTTCATTTATCTTCCTCTCACAGAAATAGGGTCTTCTCAGGTATGTCTGTATAAGACAGCCCAGTGTTGTGTAAGGATTCCTGTGCAAGGAGCCTCCAAATCACAAATATCTATATAGGGCAGCACAGAGATACTGGCTTCAACCTGGAAGCTGTGTCCCCATGTCAGAACACTATTGCCATCCTTGGGGAATATATTCTCACTACTCTTTCTTTACCCTATTTCCAGATCTTGGCATAGGACTGCATTGGAGAATGAACCTCTGCATTCCTACTGCAGCCCTTGAATTGTGTTTCTTACAGTCTTTTCCCTGAAGACCATATGGTATAGCCTAACTTCCCACTGATCACATATTTTGAGATCTGACTTACTGTTGAGAATAATGTTCTGAGATCTTGACATCCATTTGACATTGGGCTAGATTCAAATTTTCATAAAAGCTTAGTAATGTTATTGACATTGGTTGAATACCTCAGTTAGCAATTAGATCAGATCATGGACCATTCCTAAGTGGTTCTTAAAAAACCAAAAATTGTTCCATGTTTGTAATACTACATCAGCATCACTGAGTAAGCATGGGCTACAGCTCATGTGATGCAAACAGCCTTTTTACAATTCATCTCACCTGTTAATGAAAACTTCTGTCTTATTATTCTCCCCATGCTTATTATTCTCTTCCCTAATTTCCATGACATACATTGTGATTGTATCTTGAAGGGTTGGTGTTATGGGCCAAGGCAGCCTTCAGCCAGCACACTGTGCTGAATATCGTTGCTCTTCCCAGGAGCTTGACTCCAGCACCCAGTCTTGAGACTCCTCTCTCTTTTCTTCCAGTTTCCTTTATCATTTGTAGTCTCATCATAAAGCTCATTGTGGTGTCAGAGTCCTGGGCAGATGTGTGGTGCCAAAGTATTTTTCCTGGAATTCTGTCCAATTTATATGAATAGACAAATCAATCACCTGATTCTGTTCCCAGGTGTCATTTTCTGTCATAAAAATAAGATCTATTTGAAATTCAAGGGGGCACTATGGCTGTATCTGGTACTTTTTGAACTGAGCTGTTGAGTACTCTGGGACTTGCATGCCAAACAGCTTTTAGGGGGACAGTATAAAGGCTTTTTTTGATTAACAGTTTCCTCATTTCATTTGTGACTAATAATAGTGCTGTCTGGGAAGAATGTTAGCAGATTCTAGCTGGAGAGTTACATTACTGCTACAAGACAACAGCAGTCTCCACATTTTATGGAGGCTTGTCTTCATATTTTGTGGTTGAGACTAGCTCCGGCAGCAGTGTCTTTGGCTTCACCATAGGCAAGATGCCCATCAGTCGACTTCTGACCTGAACCCAGAGAGACAGAAGGGATCCTCTGTCCAGTTTTCTCTGAGAATCTGGCTCCTGGCTTTCAGCTACTGAGTCTGATGAATTATGCACCGCGGTTTTCTGATGCAGACTGCTGTTCCCCCAGGAGTGGAACAGAGACTACTCGTTTAACATAGGACTTGAGATTTGGCTGAAAACCTGGGTCCCAGAGGAACAAAGGCAGTACTCTATTCAACACGTCACTCAGCCTCTTCCCACATGCTGTATCGTTACAGCATGAGCACTGTGGCTTCGGTCTTCAATTTCTCAGTAAAACAAGACCCAACCCTGCCGTGTGGCAGAGGAATGTCAATCTATTTTGATGTTAAGAACCAAAAAGTAACGGATGAAAGAGCGTGTAAAGATTTAGAGTCTTGCTTTTAATTTACCTCAAGGTGCTGATTACTAGCAGTAATAAATCATGTTCTGTGGCCTGTCTGGACAGGGAACACCTGGGCAAAACAACCTTGATCTGCAGTGTGGCTGGGCAGGGCGGGAGGATGCAGTAGCCTTGCAGTAGCCCTGCACATGGTTGCTTCCAGTCTGCTGCTAGAGTCATGGGGGAGTTGGTGGCCCAGTTATCAGCAGGTTCTTATCCCACAATGACACAGATGCAGTAATGACCTGATAGGATGATCACTGATCTTTGTGTTTAAAACACAGATACTTAAAAAATACAAAGCTGCAGACAGCCTGCAAAAGCTGTCTGCCTCCCAGAACAATGCTATTGCACAATAACAGTCCCATTTTGTTTAAAGCAAACAAACAAAAAATTCTAACCCAGTTACTCAACAACTCAGGGGAGTGCCAAATAGCTTTGGGAGGGGGAAAAACGTAGGCTGGAGCTAAGGGACCTACCTAGATGTTGTTTGCTTCTGTGGTTGCTCTGTGGGCCCATTTCTGATGTCTTCTATATCCATGATGGCATGCTGGCTGCTCAGTGGGGCCACGGCACTATAAAATCAGCGTGTGTCTGAGGAGAGAAAGGCTCTGAGTGATGTCCGTATTTCTCAGTACCAACCCAGAGCCCATTCTGGTGTTCAGTCTCGGAACTGTCTTCAAATGCTGACACTATTTGGATTCAGACATCCTTGTTCTCCTGTAGCCTGCTGAAGCATTGCTCTCTGTAAAACTGCAGAGTGGTGCAGTTACTAGACCTGAAAGTTTCTTCATGAGTCTTGTCCTTCCTGGGCTGCTGCCCTGGGATGCCGCAGAACCGTGTTGAGTGAGCAGCTCAAGGGAAATGAAAAGAAACCAAAGACAGTGCTAGTGCTAAGATGAGCTTTTGTAGTGTTAGATACAAAATGGAAATATATTTAACAGACTACACATTTTTTTTTCTTCACCTCTATGGATCAGTTCTTTCATCCCTAGAAGTCAGAGCAAGGACAGTTATTACCTTTGCTGCCTAGAGGAGGCTTCAAGCCATAACATTCATTCAGGTTTTGAATTTGAACACAGTGTGGGGGAGGTGGGGAGCAAGTTCAGACTGGTGGCCCAGTTTGATCCCTTATGGTAAGCAGCATAAGGCAGATTCTTCGCAACTGAACCCAAACTTTCCCAAGATAAAGGGAATCCAGCTTCATCACAAAATACCAATATTGCTTCTCCAAGCAACTTCTGGTAAGCTTTACCTCCTACTGAGCCTCTAGAAGTGCACACTGACAATACACAACAGTGTGACAAATCCATGCTAGGCAATTTGACCAAGAAAACTGCTGTGGGACTGAATTCTCACAGGGTGATTCTCCATATATTGATGTGTAAACGTTCTCACCTTAGCTATCTCCACTCCTGATCTTGGAGACTCCAAGAACACTTTTTTGCAGAGACCCATTTAAAAGCAGTGATAGATGTAGAGAGCACACCTCCCTTTTGATTCACTTGCTCTCCAACATCTGTGTCACCAAAGAAGCAGAATGCAGCCGTTTTCATTTTCTACTTTGACCTTAAAAGTCAGTCTTTGGATCTTTCAATACAGTAAACTGAAAAGGAAACATGAACGACATACCCATTTGTTCACATAACCAAAGACTTTTGAATTAGAAGCTATTCTAAACAGAGCTATTAAACAATGAGAGTGATTTTCCTACCAGTGCACATTATGGTAGCAGAATTTGAAAGACCTGTGTAACTATATATTGTGAGAGACTGATATGTTAATGGTTAATGTCTCAGAAGATCGACCATTTGCAAAAGCAGCAGCTGCTTTCCTGTGGATGAGCAAGGTAACAGTTCAGGTGCAGAAGGTGTGAACACCAGAGAATGACCACCACAAGTCAACCTTTGTTAAGCAAGAAGCTGGCTTTTGAGCCAGATAAGGGAAGAGGCCAATTAGAAGCAGATCCTTCGAGGTGGGATAGTGCTTTTTATCATGCCAATGTCCCTCTTAGACAACTGGCTCAGTTGTAAATCCCTCCTCCCCACCCGGAGAAGGTATCAGGACATTCACTTTATTAATCCTTTCTGATCTAGTGTTACTGGTTCACTATCTCCAGGAGGAGATACTGGGACATTCACACGTAGGATGAAAGAATTAATCCCTTCTGATCAGTCAGAATTGGCTGATGTGAGAAGCATCCATGTGAGAGGCAGCTGTCACCTCTTGGAAGGTGTTAGAAACAATCAAACACACCTCCCCTCCCCACTGCATGAAGTGCCCCCTCCAGGCTCATTTCTGAGGCCTTCCACCAAAGGACTGCGTGACCCACAGTGTTGCATTAGACAGTGTAAAACTCCCCACCCTAGGGGAGGTACCAGGGTGTTCCCACCTTCAAAGCTGGTGAAATCTTTCTATGCTTATAATTTCTTTCTCTTTCTTTTTCTCTTTCTTCTCCTGACTACTTCTCAAATTATATTGTAAGCCCAACTACAAAATTCCAGTCAATGCCTTAGCAAGTGCCTTGGTGTGTCTGGATAAGTTAAAGTTGGCTACGTTTAAGTTTGCTAAGTTAAAATTTGTAAAGTGCCTTACTTAGTCCAGATGTTGGTTTAAAGTTTGCAAAGTATCTTGTTCTACCTTAATGTTCTAAAGTTTGCAAGTCAAAGTTTGTTACTGGATCTCCTGAGAATCTGTTGTTTCTCCCATGCACCACACAGAGTGAATCAAATGCCTTCCCCTAAACCCACCAAACAGACTGGGGCATAACATGTATACAAATAATTCAACCAGAAAGATAGCCACTTGACTGTCTATCCTACTTAAGTACAGCCTGACAATCTAATTGCCCAGGACAGATAGAATTTTTACTTACTTTTAAAGCAAAGATGAGGTTTTACACATTTTTAAAAAATTATTTAAATTTTTTTTGTCATTTACCAAGTAAGAATTCTGTTGACAATTTCTTTCCAGAATGATATCTCTAATCTGATGATGTGTCCTTAAATTGGAAAGGAAAGTCTTGCCACAAAACACTGGTAATGATAAAAAGAAAAATACTTGGTACCCATTTGAGCTATGTTGATATATACAATTTGTAAGAATTTCATAGTCTAAATATCCCAAAGAAAAAGCATTTTTGTGGTATTTCTGTTGGAAGAAGTTCAGCAACAAATAATGTGGCAATATTTCTAGCTGCAATAGTGCAAGGAGGCATTTCTAGTTGGGATAGGAGAAATAACATGACTGATCTCTTTGACCTAAAAGGTCTTTCTGGCATTCCTTCTGTTGAAAAAACAGTAGGTGGGAACATTTTAATGGGAAATGTGGGAATTTCTCCATAGACTGCTTTCAGGAGCATAATCTTCCTTAAAATATAAATGGGTAAAACTTTCGTTTTGCAAACTTCTCTGCCAGGCAGTTCATTAACCTCAGTATAGGCCACATCTTCCTTTCTCCAAGGAGTGGGTTAAGTTTAACTGAGGTCTCTATATATTTGGTATTTCCCACCAAATGCACTCAAAACAGATATAAAAACACTAAAAGAGCCACTGTTAACATCACAAAAACTGCAACAAAAATATTCAAGAAACCATCATCAATAATGTACAAAATCTATACAGAATTATTTAGACCCATTTTAAAATGTTCTTAGCAACATGTTTGAGCTGACCAGTCTTTGTTAGGACTGTGTGTGCAATGATATTGTGCTGTGTCATGTTATGTGCAGCTCAGCATTAGATATGTGATTGTATAGATGCTCTTCTGAAAATCTGAGCCCTAATGTTAATCTGAACACATCTTGAACATTCCAACAAGTTAGTTCATCTTGCACCTCTTGTGAATAAACAATGTACTTCTTTCTCACCTGCTGCAGTGTCCCCCCTCTGTATTTCTATGATCTCCTGTCTTTCCTGTGCCTTGCTACAGTTTCTTTATGCCCTCCTGTGTAAGGAAGCCATGCCAGGCTTTACCAACATGGGGAATTGTCCAAGGATGGTTGCTGAGTTGCCTTCTCTTTTCCAAGCCCAGCATTCTTTGAAGGCCAGCATTCACCTTGCCTGACAAGAGTAGCTTTGGCACCTTTGTCCAGGGGGTAGTTGCAGGCAAGGTTCAAGACTCCTTTATGGACCAAACTCCTTTGGTAACTGATTTAGCACTGAGACATACTGAAGTAGGATCCACAACTATGCATGTTAGCTCCCTCTACTCTGTTGTAAACAGCAGAAATTAATTTCTATGGGTCCTAACAAGTGAGGCTGGAAGGAAGACAACTAAGCTGGTCAAAATCAACTAAAACTTATTTGGTTTCCAGGCTAAGCAAAGCTGTTTGTAATCTCTGCTTGTGGGGTTGTTTTAGGATTTGATAGCACACAATTTTATCAAAACTATTGTATTCAAGTTGTTATATGCAAATTGCCAAAAGGATCAATACTGCTATAGAAATGGGGAAAGATCAGACTTTGAACCAGAAAGACATGCACACACATTTCCCCTCTCTCTTCATCTCTGATGGCTGAGGTGAATTTTTGTTGGTGGTGGTTTGGTTTGTTTTTTATCATACATTTCAAAGGTGTAATTTGGGCTGACTCCTCTCAAGTTTATTTTCCATAAGCAGTGTTGCTAAGTATAATTTACTGGTTCTTACAATGTACTGTTTGTCTGTAAGACATTGATAATATATATACTCTAAGCCTATGAGACACTGAAAGCTTTGGTCGAACGCTAGTGAAGGGCTTACTACAAGAAACAACTTGGAAGGAAGGGCTGAAATGAGGAAAATGTAGTCATTTGATGCAAAATAAAAGGCAAAAAGACATGGCTTTTATAGGCAAAATAGTAAAGGTAAAAAACAAAAGATATGTTTAGCTATGGATGAATCGGGTATTGCATTGGCCAGGGAATCAGAAAATGAGAAGTTTTTCATAAGAAGCTCACATATTACATAGAGATTTACCAAATCTGCAGGAGGTGTTTGAATAAAACAAGTGACAAGGGCTTGATTTGTGTGAGAGTAAATTGGATTCAGCAGCATTTTGTGTGCACCAGATAAAAGTGTGATGAGATGCAAAGGTCAAAATGGCAGAGATTGAAGTAGATGCAGCAAAAGAGTACCATGACATGTGCAGTACAGTTGTGATTAAAATCAAACATTCTGATTTATCAGATATTTCAAAATATGAAAGAGCAATAAGTTTCTATGCCAGTTTATTAAAAAGGAAGAAATAAAAAATATCTTAAATATGGTATTCATGGCTTGTCTGCTCCAGGATGGTCTGGAAAACAAAGGTGTATTTAGCAAATGGATGAACTCAACATACATATAGTCTGTCTAATACTCATTTAGAAATAGAACAACTTTAGCTTTCATATATTTAAACAGCTGCCAAATGGAGAAAAAAGTATTCTTTGGCAATAGCTATAAAGTGACAGGGGCCCTACAGCTCCTAACTTCTGGTGAACAACCAAAACCAGTTGCCCAGCCCTCCAGAGAGGTGAAGTGGAAGAGACAGAGGTATTAACAGAGTATGTGTGCCTGTGCCCCTTGTCACCATCAGCCGGCTTGTTTTATACAGATGTCACAAACAGGATTCCACCCAACACTGGAGTACATGTGAGATACATCTGCTGACAGCAACTGATTAGGACAGATTCCCTATCCCATCTGAAAAGTATCTAAAGCATTAAACATGCTAACACCAAGTCTTCCAGTGTGGGTCCATAGGGGAAGTCTTTTGTTTGCTCAAGCTCGAGGTGCTAGGGGGGAATATCTTAAAGTAGCAGAATTGCTCCTTAAAAGAGTAAGGGATATCTTGAAATTCTTTGAAATCTGTAAAGCCAAAAGAAAGTTTCTGAGCACACCCACTACACTCACTGTAAGTCACAAAATCTGACTCTGTTCAGTTTATACTTTCTGCTTCTTAACTTTCTTTTGCAGATTTTTCTCAGTCTCATTCAGTTAAAGCCCACACTAAATTCCAAAACCAAGACACTGTGTATAAATACCTAGCTGATGACATTGGGTCGTCTGGATCTGAACAACATCACCATTAGAGATCTGCTAGGTGATTGTGCTTTGCAAACATAAACTGAAGGCTACTCTAGCACACTGAGCAGGAAAAGCTGAGACACAAGGCCAGCACTACTGAGGGCAATTGCTTTCCTAGGAGGTGATTAATGCAAACTCAGTCACATGGAGTTAACAAGAATCATGAGTCTTTGCTACTTAAACAAAAGCCATAAATGATAAACTTTATAAGGAACAGTGAGGACTGTTCCCTGTCAGTTGGCATACTACTCTAACTCCTGCATCAGTAAATAATTTTTTTAATCAAAATATTTCATGACATGAAAAATTTCAGCCCAAACTTCTCAAAAAGTCAGCATCCCTTCCAAGTGCAGAGAGTGTCTCATGGGTTTCTTGCCATTTTGAAATGGCATTTTTCTGACACAGGAAAACAGAGAAGAGAGAGTGGAAGACTCTTGAAGGGGGCTTGTGCAGTGATCACTCTTTGTTTGGGTCTAGATAATTTTAAAGTAATGTTCAAAACCTGGCTGTGAAGTACAAACATTAGGGCATTTAGATTGAATGCCAGAACTTAGTCTATGATACAACTTAGCTTGATCTGTGCAAAATGCCAAGGCTCTCATTTCTTAAAACCTACAGTGCATGGAAACTGGGAAAAAAATTCAGCCAGACCCAACTGCAGCATGCTTGCTTACCTGAAATTAAGCCAGAAGTTGAACATTGTTTGAATATATTTTTCTGTACCTTCATTTTCACTTTGAACTGTAGCTGAGTGACTCAGTCATTACCAATTGAATGCTCTGTGCAGTTCCTGTCTGTCTGACCTCCTTCTTCTTTCATGAACTTTTCTATGACAAAGTTAGTTCTCTGGAAATCATTCACAAGCCATTTAAAAACATAATTGCTGTCCTTTAGCTTGTCCATAAAAATTACCTGCAACTGTTTCTTCTTTCTAAAAGGGTTTATTTGGAAAAAGATGTAAACACTGTAGATAGACACAAGTTTTTCCTTTTGCTGTTATTGTATGATCTTCTGTAATTTAGATACCGGGATAAAGAGTCTCAAGGGCATGGATACACTATTTAAGGGAATGCTAATTCTTAGCACAATTCTTGAGCTGAGTTACTGAAAGACAGTCTAGCCTCTGTTGGTTTACTTTTGTAGCACAGTTGTTGAGAAAATAATAGTGATGTATTCAGGTAGCTTCAGATAGTCACTGCAAATCTGACAATCTAGTTGTCAAAAGGACCTGATAAGCTTGTAATGAAATACCCTGGGGGCATCTGGAGTGACTCTCAGGGATGGGTGAGAAAGGGATGAAGCTACTTGTTTCTCCCAAGCTTCCCTGGAGATGTGTTTTGGATAAGACTGAAGTACTTGTGGATAAGACTGTCACTGGGAGGGTGTTTCCCTTCACTTTGCCCCACTCAGACTAGGAAGATTACCTATGTGTCTTTTTCAAGGAAAGTGTGTGGTCACCCACTTAGCTATGGGTGTCAGCTGTAGCTGTGGGCAAGGGGACTTGCTTGCCTGGGGCGGGGGCTTCTCTTGGAGAGGCAAAAACTCTGTCTTGGAGGGGCTCCCACAAGCCTTCCAGACACCTCCTGACCAGAGGAACACCAGTGTTTCTAATCTCTGCACTTGCTGAAGGGAAAGGTAAGGATGTAACCCACCCATCATCACTGCAGCACCAGCATCAAGAAACTCCTGGCGATGATACCAGTTTGGGAGGTACAAATTTAGGGTCATGGAAGTTTCTACCTGAAATTTGAAGGTCTTTTAGTAGGCACTGGTAGTGAACACTGCAGCTTGTGGTTCTGACTCTCCCATCATCTTCTAATCTGGTGTCTAGTAGTACACATTCAACTGTAGATCTTCATGAAGAGTTCTTTCTTTTTTATTTTTATTTCATATGAATTTTCATCACACTAACGATATGGCTCAAGATGATTTGTAGTAAGGAAAGAACAAACTATAATGAGTCATCTTGCAACTTAGAAGTGAGACGTCTTGTACTGTAAAAGTGACAGACTGACAAAATTTCTTCCAAACCCTTTTGGCCAGTTTAAAAATTTTTTAGTTTAACACATTTCTTCCCTTGAGCACAGACACCAAAAGCCTTTGAGTGTTTTTCCTGGTGTGATGTATTCTTGACAGCTGTGCTCAGGGAAGCTAGAAAGCAGCAGAATTACACTGTTAGACTGTCTCAAGGGTTTTGCATCTATTTTCATTTCATTTTGCTAATTCATGACAGTTTCAATAATGTACTGAAATGAGTCCCATCAAAATAACATTGGAGACCTGGGGGGAAAAAAGCATAGATCTGAGTTCGGTCAATGATTCCATACACAGTTTTAAAACTTCTTTCAAGTGATGATATAGGCAGTAATGCACTGTGCTCATTTGGTATGACATAATGTAGCAATCAGCATTTAGGAATTTTAACCACACAGAGAATTCTCCATCACACTCAAAACCAATTTTCTTCTTTCAGTGACGACTTTAAGGAAACAACCGTATCCTGAGGGTTTTCTTTAATATGAAGAATTTTGAGGCTCTGCATAATATTCTTCTCTTTCAATTCTTTTTGAAATAATAAGTACCTTTAAAAAGCTCCTCTCCATAACACTAATACTGTGCCATGTGCACATGTTATTCAGCCAGGTAACAGACACATAGTAAAGGAGAACTTTTACTCAACTCTGACCCTTTAAACAGAGAGTGTGGAAATATTGTTTTTCACTGGGACTAAACACTGAGATAAAATTATTTATATTAGTATGTGGGGTGGGATCAAGTTATGATTAGATGTAACTAATCTAATAAATTTTACAACTTTTTTTTTTTATTAGGACATAACTAAGAGGTCTTAGAAGGCAGTAAATGCTAAAATGTCAATTTTCCAATTAGAAAGCAGAATGCAGTTTGGGTCTCTGCAGTCTTCTTGGTGATTGCTGAGAAGTTAACTACTGAAAATAAAGTATTAATAACTGGCAAGATAAAAAAATATACACACATAGAAAAGTTTTACATTGTTTTATGAAGTTAGTATAAATAAAGAATTTTTAGCACTGTAGTATGCTCTAAAGACTTTTTATTTACAAAACTCACATTGAAAGCACTTCAGTCATGAAATCCCTGAATTATAACATCTTAGATAAGACTCCTAAGTTGACTTAACAGGTTTGGACTAATTCCAAATTGTTCCCCATTGTTTGGTCTTTAGGCATGCCCTTGGGATGATCCTGGGCCTACAAGAGGTAATGTGCATATTTCCTAATGACTTCGGGCTTCTTGGCTGGGACATCCCTGCCAAGCCCAAGCTCCTCTATTTCTGGGGAACTACTGCTGCCACAGGGTGACAGGGCAGAGGATGCACAGCCCTTCAGTCAGGGCAGGGTTCAGCTGCACTGCTTGGGGTGCAGGAGCAAGCTGCTGACCAGCAAGCCCGGGAAACCCAGCAACACACTTTCCCCAGGATGCTGCGGCTCCCTGTCACTGGTTACCTGCAGCTGTGATTCATCGATGCTGGCTTGCTCCAAGCTTGCACAGCCTATGTGCCATAGCATGCAATCCATCCTCCTTTTCCTGTTTCTGGGAGGTTTTTGACATCTGAAAGCTTCCAGTTTTGTTACTGGAGAGCCCCAGCTGATTTCCTCCTTCATGCATGTTCCTCGTACTGTTCTGTGTCTTGTTTCATGGCTGTGTTGTGTTTATTTGAAATCAGGGCTTTTATACCCATTTTCAATGGTTTATTTCTTTCTCTTTCATTTGCAGTTATAGAAACTGTTCTTAAGAATGATCCCAATGTCCGTCTATTTAAAAGGCATGGGTTTCAAAAGTCTTTCTAATATTTCTGAAGCCAAATATTTCCTTGTATTTCAAGACTCCAGAGGAACAAGCACACAGGTATGGATGTATTTAAAAAAGAGCTAATACTAAGTAATTTTCTGCCACATGTGGGGGCTGTGCCCCACAATGCTATTTAAAATTGACCTTGTGACTAATGAGGTAGGGGTATTTCTTCTTGCAAAGATTTATCTCCATGTTTGTTCCCAGGGTTTTGCGGAGCTGTCTGTCTAGAATTTCCACATTACAAATGGCTCTTGTTTTGGTAAAGTTTGAATTATTTTCATTAGCTGGTCACCTGGGGCCTGACCAGAGTCAGGCTAAAGACTTCAGACAAGCACTACAGCTTTTGCAATCAGTCTCAGACTCTCTCTCCTGTCATCCCCAAGGAAATGAAAGGCAGAAACGTTTACGCTTCAGGTTAATGTTTTAGAAGTGTTTGAGGCAGGAAGCAAATGGACTTATTCATAAGTTCCTTGAGGATGTTTTTTTTCAGTCATGAGAACTGAAGCTTTCCTGAATAAAGGCCAGTCAGCAAGAACTGACCAGGGGCAGGATCTGGCTTTGGGATGTGCTCCAAGATCTGGGCACCCAGAGGGGATTTGCCTTTGCAAGTCCTTCTGACAATCCATGCCTAACTTTCACGTGGAGTTTGGGAGATAAATCTTGGAGGCGACTCATGTAAGTCTCATACTAAAAATATGAGACTAAGGCATAACAAGCTTAGGTTGGATTAGGACAAACTGGAAATATCTAGAGCCATACAAAAATAATTGTAAGGAGTGAAAGGAAAAAGCTGCAAGAAGCCTATCATTTACACAAAAGGTGAACCACATAATTTCATTGTTTGCATAAATAAGGATCCTTCTGGAGGGTGCCTAATTTTGAATATCACATCACACTTGTAAATTCATCTATCTTAAGCACCCAATTTGCTCACTATTGTTTCCTACGAGAAATCAAAATATTTCTTCCTTCTGGTTCCTGGATAGTGTTCACACTGATAGTGACAACCCTGAGCATAAGTCGGCAGGGACCACTTGAGGACAGCTGAAAATGTGCTATCCGGTGGGCAGGTAGCTTTTGAGTCACTGAAATTGGGCTAATAGTGGACTGCAATTTTTATACACAAATGAAAAAACTGACATTTGCTTCAATGGCCTAGAAAAGATCCTGTTAGAACTTCTTTCCACTTATGATCTACAAGGCAGGGTTTGCATTTTGGGAGGAAACATTAGAATATTGATTATATTGATTGGAATTTATTTTCTGGATGTAAAACACTACGGCAAATAGGGTAGATTAGCAATAAGAAACATGTTTCACTTCTGACTGCATGCTTACTTTGGAATATCCCTCTGTCCCTTTTCCTGTTATTCTGAGCATGTGTTGGTCTTGTAGATTTTAATTCTGTAAGACATTTCTCTTGTTAAGTAAGAGTCAGCAAAGTAAGGCCCAAACAAAGTTGTGCCTTTTTTTTTTTTTTTTTTTTTTTGCTGTATCTATTTTACGTTATAATGAACCCTCTCAATTTCTAGAAGTCTTCATTGAAACTAGAGTTGAATTAAAATTTCTAACAACAACAACAAAAAAAGTCATTCATGACTACTTTCTTATTATGTGTCGTGTGTGCCAAAGCCAAATGCAGGAGAGCAAGGGGTACATATTGCGTGAGGAGCCCATATGAGGGAGCCCTGCAGCTTTCTCAGAAACCATTTTGTCACTACTTTCCTTGTAAGACTTTTCTTTTTAACATGTTTACCCTTCACAATATTTTGTGGGTTGACCTCTGATGTCTAAGTCTGGTTCTGCTTTGTATCGTTTGTCTCTTTGTGTATTGCTTTCTGTGTCTGCTCCTTTGCTTTGGTTGTTTTCCCTGTTAATTTTGCACTAAGGCACCTATAGTATTATTTTGCTCTTTAGGGCTGTGATCCAAGACAAGGGCAATGCACAGATCTAAGCACTTAAAGCCCTATGCAAATAGAATCCTCAGTGAAACAGTCATGCCTTACTTTTATAAAACACTTCTAGTATTAAAAATCTCATTAATATAGAGGGTTTCTGCTCACAAATTCATGGTCTCAAAGCTTGCACCTCTGGGAAAAAGAGTGGTTTTGTTTGTTTGACACACACTTTCCTTCTGATTTGTCAAACAACTCAATCCCTTCCCATGGCACCAGTAGCATGATGCTTTTCTTCCAGAGAGTCACATATGAACATAAAACTAGTATTTTCTCAAAATGTGTGCCTACCCAAGTCATCCCCAGTCACGGGGATGTTCTTAATGTGGTGACTGTTGCCACCAGTTTTGGGAAATCTCTTGTGCATCAGAGATAAGTGACAACTCTCCAGATTATTTTCAGGATTTGAATTAGTTTTATCAAGAGAGAAAAAGGCCTATTTATTCTCAGTTCTAATGATAAGCCACATAAGAAGTCAATCATCCCTCTAATTTTCAAGAATAATAAAAAAGAAAGTCAGATCTTTATGAGAGGCAATTTCTGAAGTGCTCGATTTGATGGATGATGCTTTTTGTGTGTGTGAAATCATTCAGTGAGTATTAGAAGACTTGCAGATTGACAAGGCAGAACCTCCAGCTCCTCTATTGTCAGAGGTGCACCATGATTCTGATGTTTTTGGTAGAAAGAGCAGGGCAGAATCTAATCAAGGATGTTGAAAACATGGGCATAAGCCTTAACTCCAATTTATCTCTTCTTCAGTGAGTTAAATGAAGTCCAGAGCGACAACTGGCATGCAACCGCCCCTTCCGTCAGAAGACCAAACACATCATCTACAACAATACATGGAATCCTTCCAATCTGCTCTAGCACATGGCCCCACCATGCTGCCTGCATGCTTCCAGCTCTGACCTCCCAGTTTGTATGGCAGTGTGTAGTGGTTGAGACTGCCCAGCAGCTGGTTAGGGTGAATCAACAAGCTGGAATTGACAAAACATTTTTCCTAGCATATTTAGAATATTTCACTGGGGAGAAATCTCTTGAGATTCAACATCTGATTTTTCAGACTGTCCTGGGAGATTAAAATAAAGGAGAATGCAACATTAAGTCATGCATATTGCGATTGAAAACAAACACAATGGGTCAGATTCCATCCTCGATTGCAGCCACACTGAAGTCTCTGTGGTTGAACAAGAGTAAGTGAGAACAGAGTTTGGCATGATGCCTTAAAACAAAAATAATACAAATGATAGACAAGGACAAACTCATCTGCAAATCTGCAATATATTTCATCTGAGAAGCTCTGAAAGAGAAAAAGATCTTATATCCAGAGCAACTTGATTCCTCAAAGATGAAGCAAGATAAAAAATAATTATTCATTAAAAAACTAGTTTTGGCTGACTAAGGCGGATTTTTGTCATCTGACAGCTATGCATAATGTGTGACAAACAATTAAATAAACAGATTACTGCTGAAACAAGTTGTTCTCAAATTGATAAGCCCAAGCCACTAGAATAATCTCTACCCATTGAAAGAAAATCACTTAGTCACACTGTGACCACACAGTAGGCCCTGTTCATCAGCAGTGTTTGTCTGCAAATGACTTCTCTGAGGAATAAGCATCTTCCATATCTGCTCAGTGCAGGCAACACTGGACTGAGTGAAGGCATCCAGACCTCTGCTTACTCCAAAGGCATTTTGTGTTGATGAAATAAGAAGAGATTTCATGCATGCTTTTGTCTCTCCATTCATTCTGCCTTCTTTCCTGAAGCTCTGGCAGTGGTTGGATTTTAAAGATTCAACATTCTGAATACACAAGAGCTGCATTGTAACTCTTTAGTAGCAATCCAGCCCTAGAGAGGTGTGCAAATCACATTTGCTGATGTCAACAGGTAGAAACAACATGAAAGTTTGCCCGTTCTTGTCTTACCTGTGACTTGAGTGAGCCCATGCTGAAGCTGCTGTTCAGTCTCTTGCCTTTTTAAGTTCATACTCATCTGTTAGCATGGCACTGCACCCATGGCACTCACCAGACAGTGCACTATGTTCACTAGAGCTGATGATAGATCTGAAATGGCAGTCTGCATGACTTTATAAAAGGCTGTGATTTAGTCCATGTCCCCACATGTAGTGTCTTCGGAGTTCTGTGTAGTATCATCCTATCTGCTTAATCTCACTGTCCAAGGGTTAGGATATTTTGTTTTGTTTTGTACTTTCTAAGCGCCTGTTCTGTCATCTGTGTACCACATTGCACTCCATATTCATCAAAGATATTTAGCACTCGACAGGGTGAGTGTTCTAGGACTCTAAGATTTCTATCAAAACCTTAGCCCTTCTTAAAGCAAGACCTTGAATTTGCCTCATGCATAAAAAAATACATGTTTTTTCAGAGTCTGCCAGCTCAGAAAATGCATCTGATAACTGTTTTTCTTTTTAGTTTGAAGCCTGTTTCATCCTTACTAAGAGGCTTCAGAACTGTATTTTAATGAAAAGTAGATTCAGTCTATAGTAAACGAGAAAAAAATCTCATCTGCAATGAATCCCCCACCCTAAAAACTGTTTGTGTACAAGGAGAAGAGAATCCACCAGTTCTGCAGCAAGGAAAAGGAAGTTATATGCTTGGTCTTTGGATATTTGCTTTGGTTTCATTGGGACTCTATGTGTATCCTTAGCCTTTGGCATATTTCCATCATCACCCAAATACATGGTTTCAGAAGAAAACTGAAACTTTTGCTGTTTTACCTGTGCTATTAGACAGTTTCTGAGTTCAGAATAGGGTTCTACCCTGAACTGAACCATCCTATAGCTTGCATTTCATTTTCTCTCAGATAATACTACCCGTGACAAACAGACGCTTGCAAAGTATAAACTTCAAGCTTTGTGATACTGCCCCTTTCCTCACCAGTCAGCAGAAAGATGTCTAAACTACATAGACCTGTGCCTCTCCAGAGCTGCAGCCAAACTTACCATGGCACTGGGGACCATCTGCAGAGGTCAGATCTCCTCTCTGTGAATTAGTAATGCAGCCAGTGGCACAGAGACAGAATCCAGCCCCAGGAATGCTACACAAATAACACCTGAGCGTTAAACTGTGGGCTTTGCACACTTCATGCATGCAAGAAAATGGAGAAATGGAGGATAATTATCAATGTTTTCTTCATTTCATGATGAACGGCAGGGAGTTGGCTGCAAGAGCCTTTTCAAAAGCTGTTACTAAGGGTTGTCTTGTGCAATGCCAGTTACTTGGCCAGCTCTCTATGGAAGATCCCACATAAGTATAGTTACTGCTTTCATGCCAAACCTCCACTGAAAAGTCTAGTTCAGAGAAAAAAACTGAGAGACAGTAAAATACAAAGCATTCTGTTAAAGGACCCTTATTAGATGGAGGAAGCCCTAAAATGTCTATTAAGTAAAAGTCCATTATGAGTTAAAAAAAAATAAAAGCAACTATATCTCTTCTGAAACAGCTGCCTTGCAGACATATTTCCCATCTTCACACTGTAATGATGGGATTCCTTCGCATCCCACTCATCTTCTCAGCTGGGGAACATGCTCACCATTGACCTAGGATTTTCTGTGAAAGAAGCATATACATATTCAGTTATTCTCATACCTAGCCCCCCTATAGATGCATATGTGAACAAGAGCAGGAAAATCAAGGCTAGGATATCCTGCCTGTTCCTAAGGATGGATAAGAAGTAGAAAATAGCATTTGTGTTTAAATTAAAAGAAATGCGTGTTTGATGTCAGGACAAGCAGACCTACTGGTGTCCCTTTCCAGTAGTAGAAAAGATGGATAGTCAGACTTGGTCTATATGATTATAACTAGTGTTTTATAATCTTGAGAGCTGATGAAATCTCTCTGCACCACAGGCTCAAGTGCTGAATCTAGACACAAATAATGGAATGGATAATTTGAGAATTGATGTCCAATAGCCAAATACCAATAACCTGTCAAGTAAATATCATCTCCAGAAGAAGCATCTAGGCTTCTCAGACTGGATGAAGGTACATATATTCTCCTAAGCATTTGTTCCTCACTGATTACAAGCTGGCACTGGGCTGCGTGAAGTGTCCTTACAGTCTGTACAAGTCCTGGATTTCTCAGTCTTTGAAAGCTGTACTGTAGCTCTGTGGTAAAGTTCTAGTATCAGTTCTCAAAGCTAATCTGCTGATCTGACTTTTCTCCAAAATATCTACTTTTTAAGCTGCTCATGAGGGCAAAAAAATAGGATTGCACCACACGTGTTGCCATTACACTCCAAATGAAGAATGCTGTTTATAGCAGTATACTGCATTTCTAATGGCAAGATATGTGCGTGTGTGTTTCTTTGCCTTCTTTTTTTTTTTCCTGCATAGATCACAGAACCAGGTAACTTGTTCCTTGGTAATAATAGAAGTATTAGTCACACACAGCAAGCCACCCTCCTGACATGCAGCACAACATTACAGATCTCCAGAAAATCCCAGAATTAGAATAATGTTCAAAGATAAAGTTTAGACTTTAAAAAACCCCACATTTAGATAGTAAGAAAGTGCTTCACCAAATTTTCCTGTTCAATGCTTGTACATCATTGGCTTCAGAGGCTGCACAAATGTTGCCTGTTGAAATTGAACTAGGGTCAGTTTATTAAAACTGACTAACAGTGGAAAGCCATTGATATGACATCAAAGGTAATGAAATTTGCTGTTCTACAGGTCTAGGTCAGATTTAGGGGGAACATTTACAGGTTATATTTTCTCTGTCGGCACACCTATCTTCACAAAACTTCCATAAATGAAATCTTTCTCTCAAAAGATCCTTATTTTTCTCTGAATCTTGGTAGAAATGGGAATTATTAGGAACAAGAAAGGAAAACAGATAGATAGTATGGCCATAAGAAGTTACTTTTCATAAGAAACCAGGCTAAAACTGTTCACTGAAACTTGCTGAGTAAGCTGTTTTTGTTGCCATGACTTGTCCAAAGACCAAACAGCCAAACAATCTTTAAGTGATCTTTTGCCATCTGTCTGTTCCTGATGTGTCCTCTTACCAGTACTGATCTCCACCAAAATCAGGAGGCTGAGGAGCTTCTCAGACAATGCACCAAGACTGAAGTAAACCTCTTTCAGTAACATGGATACTACCTTCTCTGGTGTAGCTTCTGTCTGTAGTGCTCATTGCTCTCTTGGACATGGTGACAAAGGCTAACAGGCTTCCTCCTGCCAGTAAGTGGAGAGCAGCGTCTGATAAAGGGAATCATATCCTGGGAAGGGAATGAGTTTTAAAGTAATCTGGGCAATGACAGGCTTGAGGGCTCTGCAGCTTGTAAGCAGCATGGACACTCACTGACCCTGCTTTCTTTGCCTCATTTCACCTGATAAATGAGCGTGGTGCACAGGGAGTTCAGGTCTCCCCGCCCATGGAGGTGCAAATCACTTCAGTGAAGGGATAATTGAGTAAGTGAGAGGATTTGCCCAGAGACCTTTCACGTGGTTGCAGTTGCAGAGGGCAATCGCTTCCCCAGTCTGTCTGGGCTCTGAAAGGTAAGTCAAATGGAGATCAATGCCAGCACTGACAGAATAACTAGAAATGAAAGGAGAAAACCCCATAACGAGCAGGCAGACCCACAGGTGAAATCAGCCATGCTCTCAGCCCCCAGCATGCTGGCCAAATGTGTGGTCACACACCCTCGGCACAGGGCGAGTGCCTGTGGGTATAGCTCCCATTCCTTTGTCCAGGAAATCACAGGCAGAAACAACGGCTTGCTGAACCTTCTGCACATGCACCGTACAGATGGCCAGCACATGTGTGATAGGCACGTCAGGCTTACTGGGCATATGCAGATAACTCTATGGCATGCACAGGCAGGGCTGGATGCTTGGCTGCATTAGGAAGCATGAAGGAGTGGAGAAAGAGAGAGAGACGGCAACTCTCCTATGTGGCTCTGCAAATTAATGGTGTGCTGTGGTTATATCCATCTGCTAACAAACCCAGCCCTAAAGCACGCGTTTGTCATTTACATATATTTTTATAAAAGCCCAATCACCTGTTAACTACAGATTTTGGCTAGAAACAACTTGATATTGTATTAAGAATGTGTGTATGCTGCCACAGTGGAGCACCCATGTGGGCAAGGTGGCAGTATGTGCTCCTGCTTGCACTGCCAGGTGTTGAAAATCAAGGCTTATGCACACACACACCAATCACACTCCTTGGCTGTGTGGGTATAAGTGGGCGTTGCCCAAGGGCCTCTGTGTTGGGCAGCAGTGACACAAAGGCTGTACAGCACCCAGGGACCCGGTGCCAAGGAAATGCTGAATTTTATACTTATGAGTTAATTGGACAAGAACCCTCAGATTAGTTTTTCTCCTTTGAAGTTCTGAACTGCAAGAGCCTTTTGTTTGGGTTATCTTTCAGGGCGAAGGGTGGCGGGGTGGGGAAAGAGTTTATTTTGTACTCTATTGTGTTCATTTGGGAGAGCAAATTTCAGGGTTTTTTATAAGATTCAAGGTGATGTGGAAGTAAATCAAGAAATGCCACTTGGTATCCTCGCTGAATAGTTCAGGTTTCAGTACAACAATAGACAGTTCAACATGAAACCAAAACAAATGTTAAACCTTGAAAGCTGCATAAAATGAAATTGTCATTATCCAGTTAGTTTTTATTCTAAGCACCTTGGCTCCTAGAGAACACTATAAAAAATGAGAGTGCTGAGCTATTACAGGATTCAGCCTATAACAGCACAGGACACATTCGGCACAGACTGCTGGTTACGGCCATTTCTCATGACAGTCATTCATTACATTCAAATATGCCAGAAATTTTGGAGCCTAATCCTTGGAGAAATGGGATCAGGACCAAATCTCTACATTAAACGATAATCCTTAATAATAAAATATTGGTAAATTATTAAAATAAAATATTTGTTTCAGACCATGAGAATATGTGAGCCTCTCCTTGGCTCTCACCTTTTAAAGAAAGGGATGAAATTTAAGTTTCATGAACATTAGCGCAAGTAATTCAATACTATAACAATAGCATGCCTGTACTGTTACAGCTAGTGAAAATTCATGAGGAAAGAGTAGCATGTCCAGACACAGGTTTTATTAAGGATCTGATTCTGCACACACACATTTATCCAAGTAAGTTGCTTTTAATCATTTGATAGTTCCAGAGAAATCAATAGCTCTATTCACAAAGCAGAATGGATTTGCATGCATAATATTGCATACTTGCAGACGACAAGGGATAACTTTATGCTTATGCTAATCTGTAGTACCTGTGGCTTGAAAATTTCTCCAGAGTTTTCTGGCATTTCTCAGTACATAACCTTTCTAATAAACTCTGTAATATCAAACATATTGTCATAAAGAGAAAGATAGCTCAAGATTGAAAACCAGCTACTGGTCTCTGACAAAACTGTCAATAGTTCCAGAGTGTTACATCTTAAAAATTACAAATAGGTGTCATGCCATCTACTAATCATTATAGATGGTAAAATAACAATTTTACCAGCTTATTAACATTGTCTTAAATAAATAATTCTCTGTGGAAAAAAAAAACAAACAACACTTTAGCTGATTGACAAAAATAAAATTAGCATCATGAGACATTATGTGGTTGTTGTTCAGCTTTCTTTGCCAATGCTGTGTGGGAACAGGCTTGGCAGTGGGGGGAACATCTGACTGTACAAATCCTGCCTTTGGCCCAGTGTGATGCTACTGTTCCTCTCAGCCTGGATGGTGGACAGCCTCCATCTGCAGCTTCCTTGTCCCAGCTGCTGCCCAATGTATTGTCCAGGGCTGTTATTCAGGTTAAACACAGGTTCGGGTTCAGTAAAAACAGAGTTCAGTAAAACCACTGCCTGCATCCCTTCTGTGAAGCATATTGAAAAACTTAAGTGAGGGCTTCAGCCTTAGGTGAACCAATTGACAGAGCCTTTGCTTCCAGCTCTAGAGTGCAAACCTCTTGCAGTTTTCTTGCTTGCTTGGCTGTTTTCCCATCTGGGATGCTGAACGGTGAGTTTCTGGGCAGAACAGCTAACTGGGACCCTGAACAGGCTGGCTCCTTTTTGACTTTGTTCAGCTTGAAAATTTTCTTCCCCTCACTGTGCCTCATACCCAGAAATCCTGAGATATTTCTTAGAAGACTCAATCCTTTTCTTATATAGGTCTATATAGCATGTAGGCAGCCCTAATACTGACCTTGACAGAAGCTCATTTGGTTAGAGCATGATGTTAATGATGCGAAGGTTTCGGGTTCAGTCCCTGTATGGGCCATTCACTTGTGCTGGACTTAACGATCCTTGTGGGACCCTCCCAACCCAGAAAAATCTGTGATTCTGTGAATAGTTTTCACTTCTATTCTTTCAGATTAGGGTCGTACTTCTTGCACAACGCTATTTTTAAACGTCCATTAATTTTTCTTTTGTCACTGTAAAAGCAGGAAAAAAAGATGCTAAAAAGAAGGATTTGCATGGGTTGTTTTCCTTTTCTCTAGATTAAGATGCTAGGTTGGTAACATCCTTTTTTATAGTCCTTATGGAGGACATGTCTTCACCTTCACCCAGGCAGGAATTCTCAATAGTAACTTGTTTGTGTAAAAAATTAATAAATATATTAAACAGCAGTCTTTACCGCTCCTCTGTCTTGCTCTTATCAGTTAGTATGCTCCAGGCATCACAGAACACATGAATATTAAAGAGCAATTGTTAGCATTCTGATGTTTTGTCAGCACTTTGTGTCAAAACATCTTCCTACTAGGATGCAGCATGATGACACTGTGTCAAAACAGAATATCATCACTCTGTGCTAAAACTCTGCAATGCGATGACATTTAGAGCTACATGCTCCAAGAGCTATTTGTACCATGAAGTCAAACCTTTCTTAAACTGGTGGTGGCACCTGGCTGGAGAGCAAATCTGTGAGATAAAGGTGTAGCATATAAACACTATATAAGAAAGGCAGAAAAGATGTTTTAGCAGACAGAAAGAGCTGGTACAAAAATTCAGGATTCAAGATTTTAAGCATTGCATAATAGGCATTAAAATACCCATAATTATTTGAAGCCCAGGGTAAAATCACCTGTTTCAGCATAATCCCTGGTTATCAATAGTGATTATTCCCTGGATACTCCCACTGATTTCTTGAAAAACTGGTTTTAAAAGTGTAATTTTTATTAAAAAGTTATTTCTAAAGGGAAAGCAAATTCATGAGGTTCCTTTATTTCTATTTGTTTTCTTTTTATCATCTTATATTTCCCTCAAATAATTGAAATAAATTGAAAACTTGAAACAATGCCCCAAATGTTTTCAAGTTATCATTAGAGGAGAGTAAGATATCAAAAACTGGAAAATAAAACTTCTGAATGAAAAAACTGAGAGGCTTCAGATTTCAAATGTGTATTTTGAATTAAGAAATTATGAACTCCTAGTTGTTGTTGAAAGTGAAACAAAAATATTATAAGAGGTGTTGCAAAAAAAACAACAACAAAAACCAAAACAAAACCCCTCAAAACAAACAAACTAAAATACTGTAAGAACATCTGAGGGTCTGGAAATACTTTCCAGTTCTTTAAAATATTGTTGTGTCCTCTTGTATTTTAGTAAAAATACTTGGGAAGTCCTGACTGATGGAAATAAAGGGATATAGATCCATCCGTTCATTAGGAACTTAGTATTTTATAATTTTATCTTTCAGAGAACTGCTGATCATCCTAGGCCACGAACTCAAGAAAAAGAATAGGTCATACAGTCTTAAAGACCTTTGTTAGGATCAAACTTGTGTGAATTCTATATGTCTAGGATTCTAATGGTTGTAAAGAAACTCCTCCAAGCATTTACCAGACCAAAGTGACAATAACAAATCCATTGGCTTCCAGTGCTGCACTTCTAGCTCCCCAGTGAAGGCTCTCTTAGAAGGGGGGCCCCTTTTCTTCACACAAAAAATTTTGCTGAAACAACAAAGAAGTTTTGAGGTTTGGTAATTGACATATGTCATGCCATTTCAACATGATTTTTGTGCATCGGTTTCAAAAGCAGCCTGGATGTTCAGCCAGTGATGCAGCTGGCCCTTTTCCAACCTAAACAGCATGGCCTCTTCAGCTTTACCATTCTTGCAGGCTCTCACAGATTTGGAGGTAATGTGCAATCAGGTATGTGAGACCATATTACATGCTGGCAAATTTCTTCCCATGGAAAATGAAAATATTATAGTCATAGGACATTATAATTATTTTCAATGTGGTTAAATTTAAAGAGTGAATTAGTCCCCAGTGTAATTCTGTTGATTTGAAGAGAGTTATACAGGAACTAATGTAGTCTTAGAGAATTACATCCATAAATATGCTAAGTTACAGAGTTGTTTCTGTATATGAAATCTTATCTTAACTTCTGCTCTCAGCTACACATTTTACTTTGAAACTACTCTACCAGTGCTAAATTAATTACTCCTAAAGAAATACCTGTGTAAATAAGACAAAAACCTCTAGCTTTATAATTACAGCTGTGTTCCTATAACAGAAGGGTATTTGACCCACATCCCACAAAATTGTCATCCTTTAATTCCCTGAGAAGTACTCAATAGCTGCACCTAAATAGCAGGGCTTTACAGCAGTGTGATTGCCAGTTTGCCAGAAGAGAAGGAGGAGGGGATGGATGTATCCATGGTCCCATGGAGATACTCCAAATTTGGATCTGGGATGCACTCCCAGTTCCTACAGTACAAACATAGCCAAATATACAAGACTTGCCCTCCCACCTGTTTGAGACCACTGCTCAATGGGAATGCCTTATTTGTTTTTTAATCTTTGTGGAAGTCTCAATTATTGGCCAGTTTTGGTCTGCAGAAGTTATTTTTGTAAGAAATGTTTGGAAATTTAGGCTGTTCCCTTAAGCACCTGACATCCTAGTTAATTATGGTATAAATATAGACTGCTGTTGAGGAAAGACTTGTTCTGGAGCACAGTTAACCTTTAGCAACCTATTAATGCACAAACACTGGCTACTGTGAAAAAGAATTCCATCCTTAGGATGCCCCCCGATTTTTTCCTTCATGGAATTATTATACTGTTTTCCAAGGCAGGTTTCACTGGGACCATTGTTTTAGCTTCAGAAAAAGTCTCCCCATTCAAGCACCTCTCCAAGGAGAAAATGAAACCTCCTGTGAGGAATGACCTGCCAGGGCATTACTGGTAACAGAGTATATCCAAGACATCTTGGACACATCTTTGTGTGAGCAAGGATTTCTTTGCTGCTGTCTCATTTGAGGACCAGCAGGGAAGACTCCAGACATTGCTTTCGATCGTTGCCACCATGTCTTTCCACTTTCTTTTCCTCCACATGCATATGCAGTGTGTATTCAAATTAACACAAATGTAATCTGGTAGTAATAAAGTTTCGAACAGAAAGTAAAAAAGAGTATCAGAGTTTTATTGGTTAGAGCTGATGGTGGAAGGAGAGGAAAAAAAAAAAAATAAAGAAGGACTAGAGATCAAAGACCTATACTAGAAAAAGCTATATAGCAGTATTCCCAGTGATTTTTAGGGATAGGATGAAGCACACTATCAGGTAGCATATAAATGACAAAATGTAGACAATAAGAATTTATCTTATTCTCCCATGACTCAAATAAAGTTATTAAAAAGTTGATTACTCACTTCCATGTTTTGGAGACCCTCAAATTAGCTTATTTAGGGATGGAGAGTTTTTAGTGGGTTATTTTGTATGCCATATGTTTTCACATCAATCAGTGCTGAGTTGCCTGTCTCTTATGTGTGCAGTCATAGTAAGGGGAAACATAAACTAAGCCCATGCCCATAGCTGCCCTATCCCATTGTGAAAGTTTGTAAACTAAACAACTCATCGGGGTTTTTTTCTGTGCACATCATTCATTTTGTGTGGGGGGAAAGCTGGGGAATGTAATATGAAGCTTCTCACCTTCCTCTAAGATTTGAAGATCTCTTTTTATGCATTTGGAAAACTGTGGAAGCAGTTCATCTACTTGTTAAGTACATGGCTTAACAGGAGGCCTGTGAACTGGATCAGCCAATTCAATACAGGCCATTTTCAGAGATCCTCTATTTTGTGTTCCGAATAGCTGAACAGGGACTGAAGGAGAAGAGAATGACATTATAGGAAGCAGATGATGTCCAAGAGCTGTTTGATATGTCCTTGTGTGAGTTCTTGCCCTGGGATGTGCCACCATACCCCCAAGGGGAAACTGAGACTGTTCTGTGAAACAGAAGCATTGGCTGTACCAGTGGCCAGGCCTATAGTGGTACCCAAAACCCAGCATCTGGCAAACAAAGTTCACGTACTGGACTCTCATCACCCTCTTTGCAAGGTTAGGTTGTGGTGAAATGACTGACACAGTGAGGTTCCCAGTTTGCTGTCTTCCTTGGTAATATAGTGAATTCTGGTCCTTGTAAATTCTGACATTACATCTCCCCTCTGCAAATGTATTCCTGAAGAATACCATTCACAGTCTTCTTATAGTCAAGAACTTAGAAAAATATAGAAACACATCACCTGCAGAAGCAGAGAACACAACTTCTAAGTGATAAGCACCAGTACAATTGATCAGGGAAATGTATTGATAAAAATAAAGTAAATTTTGGTGGGTTTCGTCTCCTCTAGTATGAGCTATCTGAAAATGGGGTACGGCAGTGATATTAGTTGTCTGGATTATTCACTTCTCCAGTGGACTTTTTGTTGTTCACAGTATGCACATAGTGTGCATGTTTCTGCATGTCTGCATACACAAGGGAACCCCAGTACACACATATCTGGTATCAGTCTGCTACAGCCCTAACCAAGTCCAGCTGCTCTAATTTTCTGCTGCAGTTTGGCCAGGTTTCACCCCACAGGTGGACAGTAGCCGATTTAAATTTTTCCTTGGTTTTATCATGGCTACTTATCCCCACTTTCTAAGAAAGATGTTACCAGGTAACCTTTTTTTTTTTTTTTTGTGAGGAGTACCTCAATTAAGTTTCTATTACACTCTTCCATTGAGGTTACTATGGCCTGCAATTTGTCAAATCATTTACTCCCGTGCTGTATGCAAAATGAAGTACAAGATCTCCAGAAAGGGCACACACCTCCCAGACAGCATTTCTGCTGAAGGGCTTGGTGGATCATATCGTGTCTCTAGTGAACAATGGGTTACATAATCACTGAAAATTTACATTCCTGCTTCTTTTTCTCCAGCATTTGGGGAGTATTTGACAAACTGCTAGAAGGGAGGAGGTATTTTTAAATCACATCCATTTTAACAATTCAGAACATTTTAATCCCAGCCACTGACCTTGCCAGAACACTGATCAGAACACTCCAGAGCATTAGTAAAATATATATGCAGAGATGAATTTTGCAACATGAGATCATCCATAATGCTAAATTTCCCACCACCAGCACAAACATACAAATACAAGCAGACAAATGCATGCTTACATTTTTGTATGTTATATGTATTTTCATACTTTTTAAATAACAACGTGAGGGGAAATTCAGGGAATGGAGAAGCAGCTAGTCTGGATAAATCATTAAGGTGTAACTCATAGACTGTGGATTAGGATGTATCTTCTACCAAAATGACTAGTACTTCAGTGGGTGAATCAATTTTCTGCTGGTTCAGGAGAGAGCAAGAAAGCGGTGGCAGAGGGTGCTCATTTGAATAATGCCCTAAATCAGTCCCATATGTTGACCCTGTGACCAATCCTTGCTGGCAAAAAAATCAAAACAAATCAGTGGTATGTTTCAAATGGCTTCCAAGTTATAGTCTGCATTCACCTAGGACAGGACACACACACACACACACACAGACATACACACACACACAGCCCCTTGCACCTGCGTAAATAACACATTGTCCTTTACTGATAGCAAGGAAAAAATCCTCTGTTTTGATTCATGCATAGAAAAATAATTGTGTATAGAATGAATACAGCTTGACCAAAGTATTAGACATGGTTGTACAGATAGCCTTCTATTTTTCTACCTTGAACAAATACAGCATTATATATGTCTGCAATCTTATCCCATGTGTGCTTTGGATTAAATTGAGAAAGACTGGCATTTAGCCATCACCTTTGCTGAATACTCATTTCCCACCTAAAATGAACTAAAACAGATTCAAGTTCAATATGTAATGACTGAACAGAAACTGAGCAAGCCTTGAAAGTTGTTACTTATTCATAGATATTTCCATGTATAAAGACGGTGCCAGTTCAAAGCTCCTCAGGCAGCACAGCAAGAATACAGTTTCTCTTTGCTAAGGCTAAGTCAGGGAAAATAAAGTGAGCTATGGAGAAAAGACCAGTGTGGTGAAGAACCAGGAATGACTCCTCAAGAGCTGAGCTACCTGCTTCTGGTACATGGGGAGACCACAGTCAATGGAAGCAGATGTGACTGCCAGGAGAGGCTGTCACCACACAAACTCTTCCAGCAGCAAGTGCTAACCTGCCTATCAGGCCTTATTGTGGGTAAAGGAGGCTTGGCTACAGACTATTTATCTTTCTTGAGAGTCCCTTGGCAAATTGAGCTTCTGCATGCATTTTGAGGCATTTTCTTGTAGCTACAGTCAAGGATTATAACACAATAAAACCATCATGCTAATTGCAGAACATGCAACAGAACAGTAAAGGTTGTTCCTGCTGTAAGGACCTAGCAGTCTGCAAGCAGTGGACAAAGATGAATACGGTATCTGGGAAGGTTATAAGGGGACAACAAAACAACTATCTTTGTAGTTTTGTAGTCCACTGCAGGCACCACCAAAAAGGTAAGGGTTTGAGGGAGTTGAAGGAGTACTCTCTTGTTTCGTGGAGAGTCTATCAGTAATTAAGACAGTGAATATGCTTATAGTTTTCACTTGGGCTAAAGAACAACTCTAGGAATACATGGGCTGACATACTGTAGGACTAGTCATCAGTCTACAAAGAGTTTTTCTAGATGAAAATTGAAAGCAAGAATGAATATATGAACCTCAGTCTCAGGAAAATTCTTTGTCTCTCTTCACTTGAGAGTGAGACCTCCTGAAAATACAGCTGGGTTGATTTTATCTATAGGGATTACATCTGGTTTGCTTCCCAATCAAAAGGTTGCATTTTTCTCTATTGAGGATATGGATATTTTACATCACCTTCATGAGTTCTCTAGAACACTTTCAAATTTAGCATCACTCCAAGTTATGGAACATAAATACAGTATTTCAGTTTAAAAGCAAATTACATAAGAACTATTGCTTTCAGAATTTCTCTTTACATTCACGGAGACTATGTGTGACTGCTCATGATTTTGGCAGTGCAAATGATAAGTCTTGTGTGATCTGAGTGCATCTGTAAACTTCACCCTTTCCTGCTGAACCTTCAGCACTCTCTTAATAAGTGTATGCTTAGTTATATATTTGCAAATCTAGTAATTCGCTTTTGCCCCACACTTATGCCCCTCTGTGTGCTGTGTTACTTTGTTCCAGTGAGACTTCACACATTTAAAAATTATTATTTGAAAAATACTCCTCTTAAGGTTTTCCAATAATGCTTTCAACTATAATAAGGGATTCCCTTGGAATTCCCTAGGCAGAGAAATGTGTGATGCACACACAGACAACCTGATGTGCCCAGGCTGTGTCAGACCAGTTATTCTTGCCCTCTACCTGTAACTGCAGTCAATCTGCCATGGGCAGGTGGGCAACTCTGCCCAGTGGTTCATCTGAGCCTGTGCAATAAACCTGAAACATCCAGCCTGCACTGGACCTGTTGCAAGTTTCCTCTGTATTCAGAAAGCCCATTTACCTGGGTCTTTTGCATGGCCGGCAGCACTGTCTAATTTCGTCAGGGCTGAAAAATTTTGTCCAATATTGTATTATTTTCTTTCTGAATAAAATTTAGACTATAAGAAGAGGATGTGTCTGTAGAAACACAAGTCTGGGTGTAACTTCACAATGACAGATTGAGCTGCTGCTCCTCTTCAGGACTGCACTGCTTCCAAGGGGCTGATTGCTAGGGAGCTTCTGCTTCAGCTAATGGGTGTGATAAAACAATGGACAGCCATACTGAATCAATAGTTGTCCATGTGCCACATAGTACTATAAATATTTTATTCAAGAAATGCTCCTCTACATGTCCTAAACTGAGTCAAATGCCTGCTGGATACACGTGTCCTCCTCATTGAGAGCAGAAGTGACCAAGAAAAATAATTTAGACTAGACACACAACTCTGAAGTGCCTAAGAACATTAATCCCTTCACTGTTTCCTAAACAAGTGGGTCATACATATTCAATCCCCAGCTTAATTTGTTTATATGTATATCTGTCATTCGTCCTGCCACCTATTGGTTAACTCCAAGCAAATTTGACAGAAGGACTGAAGATTGAAACAAAACTACATTTCTACAAACTTTGTGGAGTCAGTGGCTTGGTAATGGAGGTTAGCCCAGTTCAAGGGCTAAACAAAAAGCTGCAGTGTAAGAGTAGCAATTATCTACTTGGTTTGGTCTGCCAGCTGGCCGGTCGGAACACATACATGGACTGTCCAGTCAGCATTGGAACTGATACAGCTCATACTCAGCTTCTCTAACCAAAATCCAGTAGACAGAGAGGCATGGGAAAATAGGTGGCATAGAAAAAAACTGCATATATTGCAGAAGTCTGAAGTCATAGGTAATCTCAGATTACTGTGGTAAAAGTACACAGAAAGACATACCTAATAAATCCATATGGCCTCATTAATGGTTCATCACAGAGCAATTTGCACATGAGTAGTGTGCACATTAATACTGTGATACAGAAAAGGCATGCAAGAAGGGTATACTCTTTTATGTATTATGTATATAACACGGATTCGTATTCTTTATAAACATATACACTCTCTCTATATATATGAGCAAGTATACATGTAATGCATATGTACATGTTATATATGCTACACAAATGTACACAATGTGTTATAGCATCTCTCATACACTTTCTAAATTACAATGTAGTAATGCACTACATAGCTCATACTGTCCAATGCCACCATAATACCTTATTTTACATATATATATAAAATATAGGGAGCTATGATGTTGTTTTCTTTTCTTGGAATAAAATTCATAAACCTGTTTCCTAGAGTTCAAATCAATGAAAGAGTGGGAGAGGAGTGAATGTTTCAAAAATGTTTTTCCTATTTTACAGCTAATGCAGTCAATAGCTGATAGAAATGTAAAGAGAATGTGAGGAAAAGAAGAAAAACATACCTATCTCAAAAGCAGGTATGGATTGAAGATGTTTGTAATGATCTCTAAATGTAGGCAAGCCAGTGATTCTAAACAGGGGTTTTAGGTGCTTCTAACATTTTGTCCAGCTTTCCTCAGATGGAACGCAATGATGCTCATGACCTCAGTAGAAAGCAGAAACAAGCCAGGACTTAGTGCTCTGGAAAAATTCAGCCTTCAGATGACGTTTGCTCAGGTGCTGAGGGCCAGCATAGCTGCCTTAAAGCCAGGCATGGGATATACACTGGCAGCTGCTGGGAGCAGAAAGCAGAGAGGAACTGTTAGATCTGAAATTCTGCTTCTGGGCATGATAGAATAAATATACCTTTGTCTCCTGGTGCTAAAGACTTTCTTTCTGCTGGAAACTGCTCTGTAGGATGAGAGATACTTCCCTGTGGCTACACTGCAGAGGTAACAAAAAGCTCTGTGTACTTAAATAGCTGTGCTCTCCTAGGTGAAGCAGCTCTTTAATGTTACCCTTTGGGTTTCCTCTGCTGCAATGTGAGTCAGAGCAGGTCTGGCTGGTTATCAGCTGCTGACCGTGAAGGAAGGGTGGAGAGGGTTTGTTAGAGTCTCAGCCTGATGCCTGTGGCATGTCTGTCCAGGAAAGAAGCCAGGAAGCATTTGAAGGAAACTATTGAGTTTGGTACTTGCTGGGTGGTCCAATAAGTCTGACATTTTTCCTGCACCTTATTTCCACTATAACTGGGTGGGGATTTTTTCCTTCAATATAACAATTTTCTTTTCTAATTTAAGAATTGTTATGAACAGTCTTACTTTTTTTTTCTTCCCTTTTTTTCTTTTTTTTTTTTTTTTTTTCCTAGTCCCTGCCACTCTCTGCCCCAGACTTTCAGGAAGAGGAAAACAAAGGAACTACTGATGGGACATTTTTGATGTGTTTTTCTGATTTTTGAGTTTGCTTGGAATGCAGATAAAAGCCACCAAATTTCCCAGGCATCTGGGAAGAAAAAACAGCAGGTAGGTGGAAGGATTTCTTTGTCCCTTTCTCCTAGTGTGTCTGTGTTGGCTGATGGATAATCTGGACCAGGATTTGTGTTATTGAACTATAACACCATTATGATAAATTTCTTATGGCTTTTCGGTGAGGTGAGATATTTAATTGGTTTAATTAATGAATAAATAATAACCATTTAAAATATGACCAGTCACTTGGCTGGTGTGGGTTGCCAGTCCTAACCTGCAACCTTTCTTTCTCTGCAGAGGAATGTGAGCATCTTCACCAGGTGTTTTCTAGCAACTCTTTTCTTTCTTCCCTTTTTTTTTTCCTTAGAAAAAAATTACACATAGCCATTTCACCCATGTTATAAACCTCAAGAATACAAATCTGTTTGCTTATGGATGCTTTTTGGCTTGAGTTGTGGTGAGAGGAGTTGAAGGTCATAGCAAATGCTTCTGGCTTCCTAACTTAACACCCTGGGGTACACCTCTGATTTTTAAGATTTCAGTAAGATTGATTTGAAGGAGGTACGTTTCATGACACTCTATTAGTGAAGTCACTCATGTCATTAATTTTTTATCCTTTTTGAACAAGAGCCAACTTTTCCTTTTTCTTTGAGAGTAAAGATATATTACAGCTGCATGCATCAACTACCTCTGTTGATGTCCAACAGAAGACAGGGTTAACAACATCTGGAGTATTATTCATTACTAAGTAATCTGTGAGCTTGTTTCCATTTATCCTTGAGTCAGGAGGTCTGACAAAAGCAAAAGGTCACAACCCAGCTGGGCTGTTTTGCAACACTAAATGTAAAGTGCACTATATTAGTTTCGGATAAGATGCCATTGCCCGTTTATTTATACTGTGCAAAGTTAGACTCTGAGAAGCAATATAAAAAGTGATATTTATGTTGCATGAAACAACAGACTATTTCTGTTCACAGGAACAAGGGTTGGTTCTGATCACAGCCAGAGCCTGCTGAGATATCTGCTGTGAGAAATATCCAGTGCGGGGATCAACTGCTGAGAGTCTAACTCTGGATTTGGCCTGGATTTGGTGGCATATTCACCCCGGAGGGCTCCAAAGAACTGGGAAGCTTTTATATATGATGTAGTTCTGTGCCTCTGCTCTGACACTGTGTGTGTTTGCTGCTACACTGACATAGCTTCCACAGTGCAGTGACTCCCTGAACAACTGCAATGTGGTGCTTGCTCAGACATTACCACTCGGCAGGGGCCAGAGCACCACAGCAATGTTGTTGTAGTGTCACAGCAGTGCAACTGCTTCAGTGTGAGTCCAGAGCTTGTTTCCCTGGTCTACAGAAGGGTTAAGGTGGTTTTGCAACATTGGCAAGGGCCAGGGCAAAATTTTCTTTGACTTCAGTAAGGTAGGATATTTGTCCCTAGGTCCCTAAAATTAAAATCAGAAATATGATTTCAAAGGAGTGAAAAGGCACCCTACTAAGAATAAACATCTCTTCTTAAAGCCAGCTAACTCACCAGATTCAATAGTTTCTCCTCTTTTTATGTAATTCATTTTGATTAAGGAACAAAACATTTTTACTTCAGCAATCAGGAGTGAACTGTAAACCCCACCACAAAAAGGGTTCCACAGGTACCACTCACCACTCTGAAAAACGTTAGCCACAACAGCTTACTTGTTCTCTCCCACCACTTTTCTGCTGTCCTCACAGGTCATTTGGGTCTCCAAAAGCTTCTCACATAGCAAAACCCGTGTTAGGCAGTAGCGGTAACACCAACACCTCCACCCGGCACCTCTTTCTGTGCTCTACATGCTACTTGAAACAACAGAAAAGAGGCATCACATCAGAATGAACCAAAGAGTCAGTGTTCACCTCATGAAAAGAAAAAGTAAAACGGACAAACAAATACAAACAAACACAAACTCTGGCTTACTGCTTGTTTGTGCATGATATAAAATCAATTAAAAGTTTAATAAAACATGCTGCAGTTGCTGATACCATTTTCTGGTCACAATCATAGCTGAATAAAACATTTCAGAAAAATCAATCAGCTGGGAGTTTTTAGCTCCCATTTGGGGGTGATTTTGTGTGTTTGGTTTGGTTTATTTGGGGGGTTTGGGGTTCAGGGATTTTTGCTTGTTTCTTTTGTTTGTTTGAGTTTTTATTATTTTTTCCCTGAAAAAATCAATAGCACAACTAAATCATATTGGGGAAAAAGTGCATTACGACTTCGCTATAGCAGTAAAAAGTTCACATCAGGAGGCAAGTGTGCTAACACAGAAAGAAAAATGTACCTTCTGGTTTTGCTGAGTGGTTTGGGTCTACTTTTTAATCTGCATCATCTGCATATTTCATCAGTTCAGCTTAACTGAGGTGGTGCAGGAAGATTTCAATATTTGGGAAAGGGACAGTATGCAAAATATAACACAAAACGGATCTTTTGGGACTCAGGTAAAATGAAAATGTGAATCCAATAATTTCTTTCTAATCAATACAGAATACTGAACTTCATGTAAGTAGAACACTGGTTTTCTGCTTCATCTCTGTCTCATCCCATCCCATCTTACACCATCCCACTGAACAATATCTACAATAAGAAGAGTACTGAGATTTTGTAAGACAAATCCACAGACAGACAATTTTCACCCTCTCTTCTCCCCCAGCATAACAAAGAGTACAGACCCAAGGGTGGCAGTCACACTCTTATGTTACTGCCCTAGTGCAGCCTGTTTGAGGATGTCAAAGCTTGTCTGCTTTTGCTAACAAGTTCTCAATGCCAGCTTTCACTTTTCTCCAGGCTTGGCAAAATTAAAGCCTCTAGTGTCTTTACCTGGGGCTGATCCAAGGCCCGGGGATCCCTTCCCTGCCCTCATCTGGCTCCCAGCAGGCTTCTGGCCACTACAGATCAGCTGGGCTCCCAGGAGCTATGCCAGCGGTTTTAGTGGGAGCGGCTGCCAGCTCTTGCATACAGGCTTTTCCCAAAAATATCTTCAGCACTTGCTTTGAGAACTGGTGTTCAGATATCTTCTGTACCAAAGGTGCTGCCAAACGTACAGCTAAAATAGACATAACTCTTCTACAGTACTTTGTAACATTAGACTTTAAAGTAGCTGATCAAGGATGGAAGCAAAGTCACAGCAGGTGTACAATGAAAATGATGCATGGCATCAGTATGCTCTGAGGTGATGCCAAGCAAATGCTGTTAGGTCTAAGGCTACAAACATCTCCTCCAGCATTTCTGCTGCTCAAGGAGAGGGCAAGTGTGAAGAGTGTGAGAAGATGAACATTAAGATGAGCCCTGATTTGCATCTCTAGAGATCAGCAATGAAAATAAGGCAGTATAATAATTTTAACAGTTTTTTTAAATAATACAGAAGCATGGCAGGGATCATAACTCCTGCTCCTATATTTCCAAGACAGACCTCATTTTTCCTACACAGCACCTATGACACTGTGTCTAGAGTTCTCACAGAAAAATTCTTTCATGTGAACATTTCTGCTTTTGAAGGGAAATTCAAAACACAGATCTCCAAATTAGATGATTGTTTATTAAAGTGGGACCTTCATTCAGACAGATATTTTATTGTAGTGGGCACAAAGTGCAATTTTAAGATGTCCATCATATAATATAGGCTCTATCTTTACAGTGATGTAGGCATTAAAATGCAGTTAGATGAGAAACATCTTCAGCTAGCACTGTGCAATGCTCTACTTCTGATAACAAGTCCTGGTGTAGACCTAATTTAAGTAGCAAAGTGTTGAGGCACATTCTCTTTGGTGAAATTCCTTTGGCCAAGAGAGCACTGCTAACATCAGCAATGATGATTTTGACTCCAGAAACCAAAGCAGGCAGAACCTGCTCTAGGCAATCCTGACCATCTTTCATTCATCAACCTGGGTCTGAAGAATTTGTTTTTTACAAGAAAGCTCACCGGAGAGACTCGGTATTTATTAGTCTGAACACTGCCAGCAAATTCTACTCTCCTCTACTGCTTCAGGATCTGAAATCTCTGCAATGGAGATCCCTAGTTACCATCTGTAGGCCAAAAAAAGTCAACGTTGCCATTTACTTCAATCACCAAATATTTATTTCATGTTTGAAGGACTCCCATGTAGGACAAAGGAGAATTATATTTCTTAATGCAATAAAATCACATTGCCGTGCTTTTCTAGAAAGAAGCAGTCCTATGGACTTTCCTGACTGTTCTGAGTTATATAATCTACTCTATGTATTTTCTGGGAAAAACAGCAAGAGAGAGGAAGAGGTACACCAGGTGCTAGTAAATAAAGCATAAAGATTCCCAGGACACTAACTCTCCTTTTTTAATTATGTGGGGAAAAAAATCTGCAATGCATATGAAAGGAGAGAGGTTGATAGAGGAAAATAATACGCCTACTTTTCTATGGAACTTTTCCAGTACAAGAGACAGGTGTACTCGAATTGATGATTTTTGCTTCACTATTGGTTCCTTTTTATTTTTCTTCACTTGGGCCTTTTAGTGAAATTACAATCCATGGCAAAGAATAAGGGTTGTACCAATAAAAAAGCCTTCTGTTTAAGGAGAATTAAAACTATGCCCTATCTGTTACAAGGGAATACATCAGCATTAGCAAAGTGGTTCAGCATTCCCACCGTTGTTGTAAAAGACAAACATTTTTTCCATAGAGCAATATAAATGTAGTCTAAGTTAGATATAATTAGTCATAATTTCTCCAAGAAACTGTGTGGAGAAAAAAACCCCAAACTCTAAAAAAACACTAAATTGTAAGAAGAAAAGAAATATTGCTGAAATCTAAGATGCCAGGAAATGTGTTTCAAAAAGTCAAATGTTTTTATAAAGCATAGTGATCTTTGCAAAAAAATAATCCCCACTGCTCATAAAAATGATGAAATGATACAATTGCAGAGAGTTTGCACACCCTCTTCCTGCCTACCCATGATTGCATATTTAACCTCAGCATTAAAAAATGTGAGAGGTTAGAGGTATCTTTCAATTATATTGCTGTTCAGGCAAACAGGCTATTTCCAAGATATATTTGTATTACAAAGGTTAGTTCCAAAGTGCTCAGTGTCCACAGCAGGGTTCAGATATTCAGAAGAGCAAAAACCACAGTTTCCACTACCTCAGTGGAAGTCAGTGGGTACTCAATAGTCCTGGAAATCTGGCCAGTCTATTTGAATACCTAATTTAGGTAACTGAGTATTGGTGCTGAGTCCTTTTGCAGAGCTCTCTTCCCAGGACAAACAAATTAAAAATAGAACTTAGGTCTTGAATCCTATGTGCAGTTCTTTTGTCCCCTTTTCAAAAATAAGAGAATAGAAAGAGAAAAAATATGTCAGAAATTATAGCAATGTACAAAATTAGGTATTGGCTTCTATAGAGTGAGCCAGACAAAGTACCTGTCTTGGAAAAGAAAAACCTAAAGGGATATATGATAGAGAAATAAAATGTCATGAAGAGTGGAAAAGATGAACAGAGAATGATTATTCACTACTTTTCACAGCCTATGGACTAGCAAGCATCAGATTAGATAAATTAATGAGGAAAAAAATCCATCAAGAACTATTAAGAACAAAGGTGCATCTTTTTATTTAAGTGGTCATTTAACTGCAAACTGATGAAAACTGTGAAATATACTGGGGGAAAGAACACTGTAAACTTGTTCTGGTTTTCCTTAAGTCTCTGCTACTGGCAAAGAAATGGTAGTGGCCTTGATGGACTTTTGTCTGGACACAGTGCAGCAGTTCTAGTTCTTATAAATGGTTAGGCAATTCAAATAGCAGGGAACCAGACCCATGATGCAAGAGGTCACCTCATCTCTCTGCATTTCATAGCTGAATAAACAGATCTGTGAGTAGGAGTTGAGAGGTAAATTAACTTTTGTATTCAGCACTGGCAGAAAGATACTACAGCATCATATCCAATTCTGGTTAACTGTAGTTTTTAGAGAACGCAATAAAAAGAGCCACCAGAAAGACTGAGACTTTACTAATCAAGGAGAGAAAAAGAAGGATTTATCCATGCTTTGGAAAAAAAAAAAAAAAGAAAATAAAAATAAAGAAAATTGGTCACTCAAGGGGTTTTTAATCTACTGAGAAAATAAAGAAGAGCTGAAAATTAAATCCACAAAAATTCAGACTGGAAATACTGCAGACAAGGGGGAAGGGAGGTGTTATTTGGTTGTTTTGATTTGGTTTGATTTGGTTTGGTTGGGTTTTTTTCCTCTTCCCAAGGGAAGGGAATGTTAAAACATTAGAGAAAATTACAAAAGAAGTGGTGGATTTTTCATCTCTTAATATCGTCAAACAGAAACAATTTTTTCAGTCAAGCATATTGTTGTATTTTATACAGGGTTAACAGGTTAAATAAACACACTGCACATAAAATAGGATAGCCTGTTTCTTTTAATGGTCCTGCCTAGGACCATTGTTGAATTGGTGATTGTAAAGAATCCCTCCTCCTGTGTGCATTTCCCTCAGTGTCTCCCTCCAGCCATGTAGAGCTTATGTCTCTTCACTTATCCTGAACAGTGAACACATGCTTTTAAACTCCAGGTTCTGTGTGATGGATTTGTGTAATCTTTATAAACAGCTTTCCATACGCAACTACTGTTGCTGTTTGATTCTGGAAGCAATGAAGTTCCATAAGCCCATGGTGAACTTTGCAGATTGCACATAGCTGAAAAGGATATCCATCTCTACCATTAAGAAACAGTATTCAAATCACTGAGTAGTGCTATTAAAGTCAGTTAATATTTTGGTTTGCTGTTGTTCCTCTAAGTTTGAACAATATGCAACAGAATCAACCTTGTTTGGTTTATGGAGCCTGATGAGCTTGTTTAGCTGTCTGTGTGCCTGCTTCTTCTCCACTAGGGAAATACAGATATGTAGGTGCTTGTTATTCTGCTAACTTCTTCAGCAAAATCGGTCACAGCACCAGCAGAAGTCAGAGGGTTTTTTTGTTTGGTTGGTTGATTTTTTTTGGTTTTTTGTTTGTTTGTTTTTGGTTTTTTTGGGGGGGGTTGTTGTTGTTGTTTTGTTTTGGGGTTTTTTTGTTTGTTTGTTTGGTTGGTTTGGTTTGGTTTGGTTTTTTTTTTTCTGTTTTATTTTTTTGTATTAATAATTACCTGTAACATTCAGCAGTGTGGACAAGCCAGGATGCAGCCCCATCAGACTCTCTGTTGCACAGACCTTGCAAGGTACTACATGGAGTAAGGTTAATCATAAGATCAATGTAAAATCTCAAGATCCTCTTCAAGGAATCTCAAAAAACCATATATTCTACTCTTCTACTGCATTTCAGCAACAAACTATACAACCTATATAATTGCTAGCAGATATTGGTCTGGAGGGCTCCAATTAAAGAGGTTCTGGAACCTGCCAACACTTAACACCTTTGCCATGAACATTTATCTTGGAAGCACCTTCTTCCATTCAGGAAGTAAAAAAAGACTAGTTCCTTTCAGGACACTCAAGCTTCTGCTTTCTGGGCACTCTCCTACAGGTCCATACCGTCCTTAGAGTACAGCTGTAGACTGGCTCCAGCAAAGGCCATTCAAACCTGAATGGAACTGAAAGATCATATGACTTCTAGGCTCTACTTAAGTTTATATCCCACAGGGTGACATTCACATTTTTTCAGTAAACATGTTCATCTTCCAATTCAACATAATTCTTATTTTCCCTGTAGATCTGCTGTCTAGTCAATTGTTTCACACCATGATATTGTTTTTCCATCAAAGTGTAGAAACTGGTACTTCTGCTTTTCTTCCAGTAGAATTACCCTATTTTAGAGCATTTCTGCAGTTAATTTATATTTTTCTTGAATTTTACTCCTGCCTCCAACATATGGATGCTCTTCTAATTATCATGTCTCCTATAAATGTGGTAACTCAGTTTTATCAACCATCCTGCCTACTTACAACAGCACTGAATGGAATCTGGCCAGGACACAGTCTAATGCAATCTTTCTTTATTCATTCTTCCCATGGAAGTGTGAAAAATTATGAGCCTCTTGAAAAATTTATCTCAGCATCTTCCACATACTTTCCAGGCTATGATTTCCTAACTCACTTGCTTAGTGCATAACACAGTGTCAAAAGTCTTCAGTTAAGATATACATTTCTGTATCTACTGCTACTACACAATCCAAAAAGTTTATTACTGTTTGTGTAGAGTGAAATTACATTGTTCTTCCCTGATGAATCTGTACTTTGTTACTCAACTCACACTGCAAAATCTGCTCATTATTGCCAGCATTTCCGAGTTACTTGATTTAAACTGGATAATCAATCTTTTCCATTCTTTTTTTTTAAATTAAGTATATAACTTCTTAGCCTTCCTCTGCCCTGTGTGTCCTTCACTTTCTCCTAAATATAACTGCTAGTGCTTCTGAGATTGCTGCAGCCAATTATTTAAGTCTTCTAGGATGAAGTTCATTAAGGCTACTCAAATACCTCCTTTAAGAACTCTCTAACTTGTTTGCATATTCGAGGCTAACTTCTTCACGGTGGTTTGAACTGTAGCCATCTCCTCAGAATTGACAGGGTTTCTTCATTTAACACATTACTCTTCTCAGAGTGAAAGTACAGCACTCTTCCCTTGGTCAAAAAATCACTCATATTAAGGGGCACCAGCTTGCCCAGCTCACAGTGTACAGAGCGATGGCTGTCCCCAACACGGGATTATTGGAGCTTTCTGCCACTTACTTTGTGCTTTTAACTCACTGGGAGCATATTTGCAGCTGGATTACCTTGTACTTCTGTGCTGACTGGGGCTATGCTTAACATTTATGCTGAACACAGTGATGATACTATAGAGATGCTTTTGTTATTGCTGAGCAGGGCTGGTACAGAGCCAAGGCCTTATATGCTTGTCATACTGCCACATACCATACCATAAGAATTATACCATACGGTCTTTCTTTTTTTGTAACCTTCTCACTTGCATCACAGAATATGTGAGTCCACTTACATGGAAAGCTTGAGTGGGGCTTAGCTCCCTGGTCTAGGGAATATCCAATTACTTTTATAAACAAAAACAGCATAAATCCAAGAGATGCAGGGAAACCCTCACCTCATAATACTTTATTGCCTGGTGACTAAACTAACAAGTTGGAAGACCTCTGAGGCTGAATACCTACTTTCCTTTTTCCAGTCAATCAAAAGGTGTAATTTTGATCTTCATTTCTCAGATGAGGACTCCAAATTACTTGGCTACTGCAAATATAGACAGTATTTCTCCGCTTCAATTTTAGCAAGAAAGAACTTCTGTGTTTTACATATCTGATCCCAGGAAAGAAGCCATGCTTTTGAGCCCGTTTGGCAACAGCCAGGTTTTTTCATCCTTGACTGTATCTGAGCTAGGAATTGAGCCCCTTGAGGTTTCTTACTGAGCCCTCCTGAGGCTGCCTTGCCTATCCTCTACTTGCCTGCCAGTAGATGGGCTAGTGTGACTTACACTGTTTAGGTACCTGGATATTTCAGTACAGGGATGTAAGTGAAACTATCGATTCAAGTAGGCAATAAATCAATTAAAAGTAATTTCATTCATAATATAGAAAATCCTAAAACAATCCATGGTCAGTCAGTCCGTGCATTGGCTCCACTGCATGGATGCAGCAGAGACACACACAATGAGGCTTTCAGAAGGACTGACTGGGTTTGGCTATACATCTTCTGCAGAAAGCAAAATTAAATTTGAATTCTAAAGTGAAAACCTCCATCAGACTAAATTTTATTGTGATTAGAGCAGTAAATACTGATTTTTTTGAGAGGAAAAAAAATGCATTTGTAGCCCCAGACCATTGCTGTTTCCTAGGAGAGCACTATGTCTGAAAGCAATGGATCCTTTCCCCCTGTCAGTAACTTCTTGGAGAGGGTTTCCAACTCAGCAACAACCTTTCCTTCCCCCCAGCTCAGGCTGAAATATTTTTCTGGTATGATCTGAACTGATGGCAAAAGTAACTCCAGGGTTCCTGCTATCTGCATGGAAAGCATAACCCATGGACCACATAAATCCCTGTTGAAACAAGGGTAGCTATCCCAACAAAGGACTGCCACTTTCTTTTGTGGGGCAATAGTTTCCTCTACAGGAACCCAGGGCTACAGCTCTGTTGAAATTTTTTCTACCTTTTTTTGCTTTTCATATGATTTACCTCAGAGTATTCCAAAATTACTAATAAAACAGATGCCTTATTAAACTAGACATTTGCAGCTAGGTGTGTGGGTTGCATGCAATTTTTTGGTGAAAATGTGTTATGTAGTTAGGCCTTTATACTAAATTCTGGGAGGATGTTTTATTATTCTCTCTTTTTATATGTACATATATATATACATAATGTAATCATTAATTAAAATTCTCATGAGCTTAATGAAAAAGTGCAATACCTTTTAGCACCAGGTTTATATCAGGGAAAACAGAAGATGACAAATATATAAGGATACACATATACATAGGGTATGTTAAAATAAATTAATACAGGAAGTCCAACAGAATTGTTGAGTTTTTATCCTGAATACAAGTGAAGGAAATAAGACAGAAACCTGCTGTCCCATGAATTAATTACAAATACTTCATCTTTATGGCAAATGCTTTTGATAAGCATGCAATGAACAAGTTCCTGCACAACCATGCTTTGTACAAGTAGTGTGTGAGAATTACAGGGGTGGGGCATCCAATACATCACTGTGGAAAGTGGGCTTATTATGCTAAAGAATGTGAAAAAAAGAGTTGTATTAAGTTTTTAACTGAACCATAAGACTAAATAACTGGGAATAGGGGAAAATATCACAGATGCAGGACTAGGCATCAAGTACATTTTCAGCCAATCATTAAAAGCCTGGCAATTAAAATCAAAGATGCCAATAGGAAAACATAGACATTTATGAATCTTGAAATTATATTTTTTAATCATTTCAATTCTTTCAACAATTTTGTTTTGCTGTTTTCCTAATTAAAAGTTTATTTTCTGTACCCTAACAACTTTTTGTGAATTTATACTAAAAGTAATGATTTGACTCTACTCAGAACGTATGTTGTGTTCTTCATACACTGAGATATTTGCATTTTCTTTCTGATTTGAGATGGGAAAATAGCCTGCAGTATCCTATAATCTAGCAGTACATGAAATCTCTTTCCTAGACAAATTTGGGAAATAAAAATGCATTCAGTACTGTATTCTGTGAGCAATTTCCTATATGATCTCTTACAGTTAAAATAATACCCTGTAATTGAAAATATCTCAGGTAATTATATAGAATATACATTTCCATTGTATGAGAGACTTTGCAGGGACCTGTTCAAGCTACATCCAAAATAAAATTATTTTACTCAGAAGTAGCAGTGGAAGTTGCAAGGCAGTATCTCTGATCAGGAAAAAAGAAAAATATGTTTAATTAGTCAATTGTTCAAAAGTGCAGAAAATTGAATATACACCAGATATTTTTAAGTAACAGGGAATCCTTGCTGAGTACATAATTGCACTGATTAATACTCTTCAAATAATTTGAAATAATGAAACACATTTATCTAGTCTTCTGCCTTTGTCAGAAAATGTAATTCTCTTTTCTGTATGATTTAAAAACAAGAATTAAAAGGCCTCTTTACTTTTTTATAAGCTTTGATGTAACAATATTGCGCAGAAGTCAAAAATATTTATTCAGCTTTTATGAATGTGTCATATGCCCTGGCTGTTAAACTGAGACATGCTCATAAGGACCTGGTTTCTGAACAGAGAGAAGTTTTATCTGTGCACCCATCCTTTTTATTGAATTATTTCCATCTCCCAAAACAATTCTTATTCTAAAAACATTTCCTAAATTCAATTTGTTACCTTAGGGACTGTGCCTGTTTTTGGGGGTGGCTACGGTGGAGAAGTGTGTGCCTTCTACATTCACCGCCTACTGGGGTGAGGAACGGAGAGATGCAAAATGGGCTGGAGTTCAGCTGGCATAATTCAATAGGAGAAGTTTTGAAATCAGTGGATGTCTACTGGTTTATATCAGCTCTTCAAAAACTGAAGCAAAAGCCCAGCTTTCAGATAGATGAATTTTGGAGATGTCTGGAGCCAGCTTTGCAACTCAAGTTTCTCACTATTAACTTCACAGAGTGAGGGAGGGAAGTGAGATAAAGCAGTTAAATGTGAAGCTCATCTCAGTCCAACTGATTTTTAATTTTAAAGAACATCGTCTTGTGGCCTTTCTATCCCCTGTTGCAGTGCTTTACCAGCACGTGACACCTACAGTTATGCACGTAATGTAACAACAAACGTTCTAGATTGCTTAAAGAGATTTGGGCAAAGAATGCTAAGGGTCTAAATAAGAAATTCAAAATCCACAAAGACTAGCATCTGAAACACACAAGCCTGTTGGAACAATCTGTGCAAGTAGCTGAGCTTAATCATATCGAACAATGTCTGGTTTGTACCCAGGCAGCACTACTGAAGTGAAAGGTTTTAGGGTTTTCCCTGTCCCTGCCAGCTCTCCTTCACGTACCTGGATAAACCCATGCCTGAGTGGTGAGCACAGAGAGGCATTGGCTTTTTGTTTTCTGTAGTCAGAGACTCACATTCAGATCAGGACAGGTCATGGGAAACTATGACCTGAAGCCAGGGTAAGCTCCCTTAAAATCCAGCTGACTTGATGAACTCAACAGTATCAAAAGCAGGGAACTCTAGAATAGCATTTGGAAAATAGCTTTTGGACCCTAATGTCTTTATTGCTACATAACGATAGGGTGTTGAATCTGATGTCTTTGTCCCTGTAAGATGCAGTTTGCAGTTGTATTTTGTCCCATGATTAAATTCAGTCTGGTAATGGTTCTAAAAATTATGTATTTGCCAGACTGACCTGAATGGGAGGCACTGTAATGGCTTATAATGCATTATGAGTTATTTATTTGTGTTTCCAACATTAAAATTATGTTTCTAAGATCCAGATTGTTCCAAACTTGATGTTAACAGTTTCACAAAAGTACTAAGAATGACATTCCCACTAACCTCTACACTGAGAGATGAGGCAGGCCCTCATTCTCCATTGGGCCAACAGAGATGCCTGGGGGAACTGCAGGACATCTCCAGGCCACCCTCAAATGTAGAGGTAATACTGCCTATGTCATTTGTGACAGGTGTCCATCAGACTTAGGCCTATAGACTGCTGCTAGTGAACTGTTCACAGCTTCCCCAGACAAGATACTCCAGGGCTTCTTTTCCTAAGAGCTATGAAATTTATCAAGCTGTGAAAAACAATTTTAAAATGTTGTTGCTTTGGTTTTAGCAGTCTTTTGGCTACAGTACTGTCCTGTTTATTTGACAGAGTAATGGATGAGAAATCCAGCTTCCAATGAGTAATTGTTTGACCCCAGGAACATGGATGTGAGCAGTCAAAGCAGGAAGAAACAACAAAAATGTAATGGTCTGTTATTTCAGACCCCACAAATGAAGGTGTGAAATCACAGTGGGTGAAGAACAGTCATTTAATATTAAATTGTTTAACATACATCCCAGGAAGAGTACAGAGCAGGATACAAAAAAGGGCTGAGATTGGGAAAAAGTCATGACAATCTTTTCTTCAGTGACACTTTTTACTGAATCCATTGGGAAAAAAAAAAAAAATCCGTGATGATCAGTGGCAGAAATTACTTGCATTCTTAGCACATGGGAAGAAAAGTCCCTAGAGTGTGGTTCTGGAAAAAACTTCAGCCATTGGCTAACATGCCTTTTCTTACCCTCTGTGAATCAGGCAGGTGGGAGGAGGTGCAGAGTATCTTGGCCAATAGACCATCTCCTTCTCTTTTATGAAACCAGCTTGTGATAAGAATGCCTTCCTTTGTTACATGTTTGATGATGGCTTTTTCTGAGCAAACTTTTTCTTGTAGTTTGCTCACAAGTTAATCACATCTCCCTTTGTGGGTCTCTGCTATTGTTTTTGGTGCTGCTTGACTGGCCTCTCACATCACTGTGCAATATTAGTTTTTGTGTTGAAAACCTCTTGGTCCATCTCACTGAAGCTTTGAACACCACAAGACATTCAACCAGTTACTATGACTTTGTCAGGTTTCAACACACAGCTATGTCACTGTAATTTTACGTGCCAAAAAGCTGCAAAACAGTTCTGCTGGAAAACAACTAGTAAATTTCTGCAAGGTGAAGCAACCAGCCTGTTTTTGTCATACTATACAGCTGCCCAGCACACCCCAGACTAGCTCCTAATGGATACCAGTCTCATCTTAAACAAAAAGCCATCAGTGGCTTTTTGAAAACCTTTCCTAAACATGTCAGTGGCAAAGTTATTTTTTCATCACAACCTGAGTGAGTGACGCCAATGAGCTGAGGGAAGACCCTCTCTTCAGCCCTTATGGCTTTAGTGTCTGGTCTGCACTAGCTCTTCTTCAACAGAGCGGTTTTAGAGTTGCTTGTGCCCCCAAAAAGACCTGAGTCCTTTCTCCTCCCTCATAGTCAGAGTTGTTGTCAAAGACATGCCTAGTAACAAGATGTTTCCTGGCAGAAATCAGGTAAAAAAATAAACCGTGTATTTAGCTGCAATGCCAGCCCCACTAACGGGTGGGATTTCTCCGGGAAGCTGGGGCTGTGCTTCCCCCACCCCCACCACTTACCAGCCAGACACCAACTTCCATTGCCACCCACTGCGGCCACTTCCTACCGCTCCACAGCAAACCACCAGCATCTAAATGGCACACTCGGCACCACATCTGTTAGCATTTAGCCCGAGTGTTGGCTGCCCTTCCTAATAATTCATCTCAAATAGGCTAAAGCAGCAAGCGGGTGTTCATTCTCTTGCTCTCTTTTTTTCCCCCATTGTGCCATTCAAAAGCCTCCAAAGCTGCTAAAGCCACAAAAATGCTAGAGTGATTATTGGCCAATGCCAGACTTATTTTGGAGTGGTTGTCTTATATTGGGTGACATATTATTTACCTTTCTTATCTAAGCTTAATAGAGTTAGACAAATCAGTGCTTCCTGACGGGAGGCTGCTAAAACATGATTGAATGAGCAGTGTTGTTAGGAGAGCATATATGCTGGAGCTCTGGTGTATTCTAACAGCTGAAGTCCAGTGCTTCTGTTGTGACATTGTATTTCTAGATTTACTGTCAGCTTAACACTGTCTGATGTAGCAAAATTACAAAAAAAAACCCAAAACAACCATAAATGCAAACACATTTTAATACACATTTATACTTTTTGGTACTTGCAATTCAGGAGTTTTTATAAAATACATAGAGGAGACTCAAAATCTCAGAGGCTGAAAGTGGAAAAAAGTTTTTTTTTTTAATTCTCAGGTGTTTCAAAGCGAGTTTTTCATAAAGTCAGCAAAACTTTCAAAGACAAGAGCATATGTTGGATTACCACAAAAAAGGCAACAGTGGTAATTAAAATATCTTTTGTTCGTATTATGAAGGCTACAGAAAAGCACAATGGAGAGTTTCACAACAGAAGCTTTAAACTTCAGTTTGCCCCTCCAAAAACATGTTCCCAAATAGAGTGTGTTGGAAAAGGCCAGAGATCAAAACCTTATTGACAGAAGGCTCTCCTTATCTACCTGGGCAGAGCACACTCATCTACGTGCTATCTGAAATCCTCATGCTTCAGCTGATTTAATTCTTACAGTGACCCATGAGGGCTGGAATGGCCCCTCACCATAAGAGACACGTATTGTCTTCTGCCAAGGACCTTTGGCTTTAAAGAAATGAACAGCGATTAACCCAAAGAACAGTCAAAACAGGGGCTAAGTTGCAAAGGAATAGCAGCAGTTGTTAGAGGCTGACCTTGGTGTCTGCCCAGCATCATTGCCCCTGTGGTGTTTTCGAGGTTTCTCCAAGGCCAACCACCACACACTCACCCACGCCTCAGCCCCACTGTTGGGGCAGTGCTGACAGATGAAATCTGCCTTGTCCTTCCACTGAGCACAGCAGTAGCTGGGGAACAGCTTCCAAGCATGCTTTCTGGCTCACCTTCCTTGGCCCACATCATCCCACTCTGTGGTAGGTAGCTGCCTAGCTGGCCAGGAGAGAAGTTCACTCAGAGTCCTTTCTCCCCCCTGAGCTGAGGTCACAGACACATGTGGGCAAGCTGCCCACCTTCCTCCCCACACAGTGCAAAGAGTAGTTCTCCCCAGCCCTTGGCTGCTGCTGACTGTCCAGAGTTTCTGATGGCACATTCTTCACAACTCTAGAAGTCTCTGTGGTGTCTTGATGACAAAAAAGACCTTTCCAGGCTCCTTTTTTGTTTAGGAGTGTCCCAGCTTTCCCAAGTCTTACAGCCATCATAGAGCCATTTAGCAAAGCAGGATTTGGAGGCATTCTTGCACCACCAGTATGGTCCATGCATCTCTGCAGCAGTCAGGATAAAGGTGTCATGGGCTCCACATCATGACCCAAGGGGTGATATGTACATGTCAGCACCTACAGGAAAAATATTCATTTTTTTCATGGGTAGAATGAACTTTGGTCATGAAGACCACTGTAGTAAATGCAAACTTCAAAACATCTTCCTTGGAAGATTATCCTTTTTTTTTTGAATAAGTGTTGAGCCTAGTATCTTTGGTGACATTTTTATTTATTACATTATAATCTGGCAGGGAACTGGTAGGCCACTTGCAAAAATGATTAATCAGAAATACCAATCTTGTTCTGATTTTCAGCATAACAGAAAACAGCAGCTCTGTCCCGTACTACTCCCCAGTGATTTACATCAGTATGTGCCAATGATGGAAAACATGGCCTGCCTGTAAAGCTACAATTAGAGCTAGTTTCCATGGACATAATCAGTTGAATGTAGAAAGAAAAAAAAGAAGAAAGAAATCTAATAAAGGGAACAATATAAAGTAACCATTATAAAAAACCTGAGGACTTTACATGCTAAAATATGAATGACTTTAAGATATATGTTTCTACTGGCAATTTTTGTACTTTTTTAAAAAATGCTTTAGAAGACTATCCAAGTTGAAAAGTTCACATTTATACAGGAATAAAAGAAAAATCTGAAGAAGCCTGAAGTTTATAAATAAAAGGCATGACATTAATATGCAGTTTCAAGAGTGTTCTACTTCTCCGTCTTCTACTTTAGATAAGCAGAGTTACACTCAAAGGAAGTACTATTGAATAAATACAGGAATAAACAGCTGAGGAAGGCAGAATATTAACTAAGATCCAAAAGCTGCTGTCACTACATCAAGAGACGGAACATTTTGACAACTTTATTCATGCCAATAATCACAAGTTACCTTTTTTAACATTCAGGCTACTAAAGTTGCTTTATTCTGTTTCTTACTGACTATAGCAAAATGAAATAATATTTCACAATAATGACACAAATTTTTGATTCCTAATTTTAGGCACCTGTAAGTTTGAAAACTTCGCCATTCTCCTGTCAATAACTCTTGATATACACCAGAATTTTTACTTCCTAGGTTGTATGCCCAAACTTGAGTAGTGCTGAACCACCACGTGTGGACTGGAAGTACCATCACTCTTCAACAGACAGTAATGTGAAAGTGTAAACGTGATGTTTAAACATGGCAAAAGATATTTCAATTGCCAGTGTTAGGGGTATTAACAGTCAGACTCTATACTAGCAGGGTGGTTTCTTAGCCTTCTGCTCTTCATTGTCCATGCTAGCAGAAGTAAAGAGAGAATATATTTCAATAACGTCTTTCCTTGGCATAGAGGGAGATGTGCTGGTCTTGATTTTTTTCTTTTCAAACACTGAACTCCTCTGGGATACTTCCCTCTCTTTGGGTTACAAGGTTAGACTTGTATGTGTCTCCAATTAGGCAGCTGTGAATTTCTAAACCATTAGAACTAGCACATCTTAAATGCAATAGTTTCTGGGAATGAAACATGAAATATAAAAATATCTTTAATGATTTAACTGTACCCTGTGCAATACTATATTACTCTTTATTAAGGTACAGCAGTTTAGAGCCATGTTTTTACAGGTTGTTATTCTGTCCCCTGATTCTCTTTATTCAGGCAGCTTTTACCATTTATGAAGAGACAAACTCACAAAATAGGTATAACCAACAAAAAAACCCAGAAAGCAATTATGTATTGAATAATGCACATAAGAGATAACTAGGATATGAGGCAGTAAGCATTGGCATTAAGTACAAGGCTAAGCATCAGCATGCTCAGCACCCCCAGTAAGACACCCAGCAGGACATTGCTGGCCAGGCTGTCATGTGTCAGGTGGAAATATCAGCCTTTGCTGCTGTTTCTCGAAGGAGGCTAGCCCTTGGCATCTCTGAGTTTCCATCTTCCATCTTGTTGTCTTTTTCCATAAGATTCTATAATTTTCTTTGTCAGTGTTTTACTCCTTGAATCCTTCAGTTGTTACCCATGCCAGTGATCTTTCTATTTTACCTTATAATTTGGCTGAGTCTACTTGCTTTCTCATAGCTCTTTCTCATAACTGAACATTTTCTTTAAAGCTTGAGCTAAGGTTGCACAGCTGGCCTGTATCAAAACTAAGCCTAGAAGAACAGGCAGCTGAACTCCTTGAAGCAGAATCACAAGCTAGGGGAGGAGGGAGAAAAAGCCCTGTGTTGATGGGATCCTACTATACAACTTTCCAAAGTTTTGAAGAGACTTCTGGTTCTGAGCTGGACATAGCAGTGCTTGCTAAAGTTTGACAAACCAAATATCTAGGAGATAGATCTCCAAACTCAAACCAGAAAAAATTTTCTAGACACCTACAGTCAGCTATTTCTCTTCCTGAAAGTAGGATGAATACATTCTCACAAATGGTTACTGTGTGTCCAACCCACAAACCCAGAAATCCAGGAAAGACAATGCTACATTTTTAAATTGTAATAAATATTCTTCTGCAGTTGTGGAAGAAGCCAAAACAGGTCAGTAGTTAGGTAACTCTGCAGGACATGTGGAGTTTCATACTTAGCTCCTGGCTCTTCCACAGACATTCCTGTGTAATTTAAAGTAAGGTGTGTAAATGTGAAACTTGGACATTAAAATGCCTTGAAGAAGGATATATGATCCAGGTTACAACAGTTTATGCATACAAGACTCCAGACAGGATCGTAAAAGGTTATAAAATTGGGAGGGGGGGAATATCTAACCGAAACCTCCCCTGATACAACAACAGGTCATTCCCTCAGGTCTTGCCATGGTCACTGCAGAGAAGAGATCAGTACCTGTCCTTCTTCTTCCCCTCACAAGGAAACTGTAGCCTGCAATGAGGTCTCCCCTCAGTCTTCTCCAGACTGAACACACCAAGTGCCTTGGCCACTCCTCATATGGCTTACCCTCAAAGCCCTTCACCATCTTCGTTGCCCTCCTTTGGACACTCTCTAACAGCTTAATATCTTTCTTATATTGTGGTGCCCAAAACTGCACACAATATTGAAGGTGAGGCTGCCCCAGTGCAGAGCAGAGCGGGACAATCCCCTCCCTCAACTGGCCAGAGATGCTTTGCCTGATGCCCCCCAGGACACGGTTGGCCCTCCTGGCTGCCAGGGCACTGCTGACTCACATTCAACTTGCCATTGACCAGGACCCCCAGGTCCTTTTCCACGGCACTGCTTTCCAGTATCTCATTTCCCAACCCATACATACATCCAGTCCTGCACTGTCCCAGGTGCAGAATCCAGCACTCAATCTTGTTAAACTTCACATGGTTGGTAATTATCCATCTCTCTAATTTGCTGAGGTCTCTCTGCAGAACCTCACTGTCTCGCAGGAAGTCAACAGCTCCTCCCAGTTTTGTGTCATCTGCAAACCTGCTTAGTGTCCCTCCCAGTCCTGCATCCAAGTCATTTATGAAGATGTTGAAGAGCACAGGGCCTAAGATGGAGCCCTGTGGAAACCCACGAGTGACCAGTGGCCAGTCTGATGGCCATTCACTATTACCCTCCATGCCTGACCCAAAAGCCAATTGCTCACTCATTGCACAGTGTGTTGATATTCAGTCATGGTCACTGTGGTCAGATGTCTGATGCATTTTTCAGTATATGGTCATTTGCTAAAATACACAAATAGTTCAAACAGCAGATTGCTGCGCAGACTAATGCATAACATATAACTTGAGTGCCACCACTGCTGGCCATAATTTAAACAGAGTGAGACGTCCACTTACTGTTAAATGAGGTGATTTTGATACACTGGTTTCAAAGGAAGACTTGGCTTATTAAATTTAGTCCCACACAGGCTGAAGATGAGTCTCTAACCTGCTGAATAAAGGAGATGCCAGCATTTCCAAATTAATGGTATAGGCATGTCCCCACTCAGTGGCTGGTTGTGAATCCCAGCTGACTCATTTGCCATGTGAGAAAGTGTTCAAATCCTTTCCAGATACAGTCCAAAACATTTGTCAACTATTATTTTTTGAGGATGATATCACTTCAAGAATTAGCTGCAATTTAATCATCATGGAGTATTGTCTGACTTGCATTCCTTTGCAAGTTATGCCAGGCTCACCAGTGGCACCTAAATGTGTGCTTTAGAAAGATATTTAGAAGCCTAACCCTCATTAATTTAAATGGGAGCTGTACTCCTCAGTGGCCATTAGGTGAGTAGTGAGACTTGGATGCAGACAGCAAGTTAGGTGCAGTGAAGTCATGCCTAAATTCTCTTGTAAAGCTAGCCTTAAATTTATGAAGAGAGTGAGCAAATAGAATTTAGGTCAGGCTATAGACCACAGCAGACCTAACAATAAAGTCACTGATAACATGTGAAGTGATTTCACCTCAGCAGTAATGTTTTTAACATTAGTTAATATGTCACAATTTTGAGAATGTCTTTTTTTTTTTTTTAGTTTCCTAAACAATAGAGAAATCTTACTGTAGTCTTACATGCCATGGAAGAGCAATAACTTATATGCAAGTTACGGCTTTTATTCTACCTGCTTTTCCTAGAGTGCGTTGAGTCCCTTCTGAGAATATCCAGATTTAAAATAGTGCTACACTTTATGACTGTTGCTCTACACTTTACGACTGTTACTCTAAATCATATGCAATTAAAGCAGCCACAAATATTAGTCCTTTATTAGTCCAAATGTTTCCTTCAGAGCCAGCCTAGGGATTTCTGCACAGCCCTATACATGCAGGTGAAGAGTGAGCAATTGACACTGAAGTAGTCTGAAACGTTGCTTTGCTGTCTTTGCCCACCACTTAAAAAAAAAATAAATACTGGTCTTCATGCGAGAATGTTTGTATTTAAATATTTACTCCTCTTGTGCAATGTCTATTAATCACAAGGGAACAAAGGGAGATAAGCAGATGTAACAAAAAGCCTGTGAAACTCAGTGGAACAAATGGGATAATTTCCAATTTCTTTCCTTGGTGTTAGACCAGGCCCAAAGGAATCACCAGCTGAGATCCAGCCTGCCTGCAACAAACTCATACCAAGGTTTCAGGCAGTTCATTAGCATCACTGCCCGCCCAGTGGAGAGAAAACACCTGCAAGGGTCTCCAGAGGAAGAGGCTGCCTGCCTGCCCCAGCACCCAAAATGACTACCTTAATTTCTTTTGGGGAGTCTCCAAAATGCTGCCTCCTCTCTCATTAGCAAAGTCAAGAAATTTCTTTTTTTGCCATCACCTCACTACACATTGAACTAGACACCAAAACAAAGTAAGCTGGCTCTCCCCGTGAGTAGCTTTCACGAAAATTGCTCTTACCAGTACTAGACTCTGTGTCATCACTGTCAGATGGGATTCTCACACACAGAGTGTGCAGGCTCTAAGTCCAAAATATCCTATGGAGTTATAGCTATGAACTTATAGCCACCATCATACCAGTGCTGGCTCCAAACTTGCACTTGAAATTTTAATATAGAAATATGTAAAATAAAGAAGCATTTAATACCTGGTGAGGACAGAAATGTGAAGGATCAATGTAGACAGTTCTCTAACTACACATCAGCTGATGCTGAGATATTTTGCACAACATTTACTACATTTCACTTAATCAAAAAGGTGCTTCAGTTTTTCTTTCATATGAGTTCTTTTATTACTCTTACAAACACTGCTTATTTCCTTGCATTTAGTGTGAGAACACCTCCAGTGGAGCAGCTGAAATACATGTTGCAGATAGGATATTGGCCGTCTCATTAGAAAAATATCAGTAATGCAACAGATAAATCACAGAACTAGACATTTCTAACATGTTAATAAACACCTACAAACCTCTCAACACTCTTCCAGGCCTAATCCAAAGAAACTTTAAACTCACATGCACATGCAAACATGCACACAGAATCACAGAAACATAGAATGTGCTGAGTTGGAAGGGACCCACAAGGATCATCGAGTCCAACCCTTAGACCTGCACAGAACCATCCCCAAGAGTCACACCATGTGCATGAGAGTATCATCCAAACACTCCTTGAACTCTGTCAGGTTTGGTGCTGTGACCACTTCCCTGGGGAGCCTGTGCCAGTGCCCAACCGCCCTCTGGGTGAAGAACCTCCTTCTAATATCCAGCCTAAACCTCCCCTGACAGAACTTCATGCCATTCTCTCAGGTTCTGTCACTCGTCACCACAGAGAAGAGATCAGTACCTGTCCTTCTTCTTCCCCTCACAAGGAAACTGTAGCCTGCAATGAGGTCTCCCCTCAGTCTTCTCCAGACTGAACACACCAAGTGCCTTGGCCACTCCTCATATGGCTTACCCTCAAGACCCTTCACCATCTTTGTTGCCCTTCTTTGGACATCCTCTAACAGCTTAATATATTTCTTATATTGTGATATCCAAGGTGAGGCTGCCCCAGGGCAGAGCAGAGCAGGATGATCCCCTCTCTCGACTGGCTGGGGATGCTTTGCCTGATGCCCCCCAGGACACAGTTGGCCCCCCTAGCTGCCAGGGCATTGCTGGCTCATATTCAACTTGCCATTGGCCAGGATCCCCAGGTCCCTTTCAATGGCACTGCTTTCCAGCTTCTCCTTGCCCAGTCTGTACATATATCCAGGGCTGCCCCATTCCAGGTGCAGAATCCAGCACTTCCCCTTGTTGAGCTTCATAAGACTGATGATCACCCAGCCCTCTAATGTGTTGAGGCCTCCTTGCCTTTGAGGGAGTCAGCAGGTCCTCCCAGTTTTGTGTCATCTGCAGATTTGCTTAGTATCCCTTCCAGTCTGTGTCCAAGTAATTAATGAAGATGTTGAAGAGCATTCAACCATGGGGGGATCTCCAGCTGTCCACTTACCCCTGCTGCTCTCTGCAACCCACTGATACCTCCTCAGGTTGGGGCATGCCACTGGGGTGGGCTTCCATGCCACCTGTCTACATATCAGGTGCTGGCTGCTCCATGGGGACGCAGATCTTCCCTGCCCTCCTGAGGTCAGGGCACTGCAGGGTGTCTCTGGAGGTGGCACATCAGGTTTTGACTACTGCTGTTTCGTATCACAATGACATCTCCACTACAAATTGAGATCCTTCTTTCATACTTCCTTTCAAACTGATTCCTTGTTTGTTCATTGTTTGTAATTTCTTCGTTGCTATTTGTTCTGGTTTCTGGTCATCTACCTCTTTAACATTATGAGTTTTGGGGCGGTTTTGTGTGTTCAATCCACACACATGCTGTTTATAGCCACATTCTGATCTTAGCAGATGGGATTATCCAGGCCCTTTTCCAAGAGTGAAAGCACCCCCACAGTGGGCCAAGGATCATTTCAAATGGACCATTTGGGATGCAGTCATCCTGTTCTGAAGGGCAAGAGCAGTTAATGATGTGGACATGAACTCTCACATGTGGGTTGGCTCAGTGCCAAAGAACTATCCCAAGCACCTTTAATTTACCAATACAGATGGAGCCAAGATAATTCCTGTGGGAAATGAACAAGCAAACTTTGAGCTACAACCAAGATGCAGAGTCAAGGTCTTGATCTGGAAGATAACTCTCCCTCAGCAGTCAGTGAGCTAGGATTTTTGTTGTCTCCAGCATATCAGTAAATACTACCATAAATTTCAGAGCTTAATTCTGACTTTAGATTCTGACTCTTTATTCTCAAATGTGGTTCGGAGCCAATGTTTTGGTTCAACACCACCTGTAAAACATTGCATTAACTTTATGTCACATGAAATAAAAGGTAAACGTCTTTTGATCTTGGTCTATAGCCAGATCATTAGAGGTTGCCTCCCCAGCCTGATGGGCCTGTGCATGTTTTCACTAACTGTGGAGCTGATTGCAAGATTTGATTGCTTGTTCCAACCTGAAAAGTTTCTTTCTAAAGCCTTTTTTAAAGTGATAAATATAGGCATTGAAAACCAGGAGGAATAATTCTTTTCTCGCTTGGTCTGTGTCTATTGCAGCCACTTCTCTGAAAAACAGCAGAGGACAATTGATCTCAGAGTGGGCAGGATGGAGCAGGTACTGTCAAAATTCTATAGAAGCTTCAGGTTGTTTTCTGCCTGCTTCCTCAACACTGAAGACATCTGCCATAGTTTAGGAATGGTATTCCCCAATGTAGCATTCCTACTGAAGCACTCTAAATCAGGTGCCTCTCACTCAGTCTCTCCTCCCCCTCCCTGTGTGGCAGGATGGGGAGGAGAACTGAAGGCACAAAAGGTAAACATCACAGCTTAAGATAAGAACAATTTACTGGAAACAGCAATGGAATAAGTAAAATGAACTGCAACAGCTCCGATATCAGTAACAGAAGGAACCAGCACCACCTGACCGCTCGCTTCATGCTATGCTTACTTGACCAGAAGGGACACCCTTCCCTACTCCTGGAAAACGTCTTGAGGTGATATATATATATATATATATATCTGGGTCCTAGCCATGCTGCCTCTTGGCTACTGCAAAACTTAACCCTGTCTTGGCCAGAACTAGGGCAACATCCCAAAAATGTAGGATGAAGCCAATTCTGAGATGCTGGTTTTGTCACTAGCCCTGTCCCCATCAGTTTTTCAAGTGTCTCAGGGATTTGTCTCTTATTTACACTTCAGTGCATGATGTTGAGCTGAACTCGCATGAGGTGGAGCACTGGCTCCTAAAGACTTTGTTATAATCTTGTCATAATCTGAGCAAATTACAGGTTAACCTAGGTAAACAAACAGAGAGAATGTCAGCATCTAAAGTGGAAAAAACTTCCCTTTCTAAGTCAGTCATAAGGACCAACCCAAAGAAGAATTCGTAGTGATCAAGGACAACATTACAACAAATTACAGAGAAAAAAAATACATCAAGTCTTTCCTTTCTCATTCCTTCACATTACTGGATATGAACAAAAGCCACTCAAAATCAGACTGTTTTGAAGTCCACATTAGAATTAGAAAGCACCCCTCAACACAACAACTTTGCTGTCAAGTTTTGGAATTAAAGGTAAGCCAATAAGGCACACTGAGGGACAAAAGAAAACAAGACAGGACTGTGGAGAGCCAAGGGCAGGAGACAGTACCTGGACTAGAGAGAGAGGCCCAGGCAAATGAAGGGAGTAGTTGGGTAGGAAAATGCATTATGAGCTAAAGACTTCAAGTTTTATTTACTCTCTGAGGCTGAATCAGAGAAATTTGGGGGTGTGGTAGTGTACACATGAAAATATGGTATCCTAGGAGCTGATATTTCAAGTGGAGATCACATTGGTGACTGTCTGGTACTTTTGACAAACAGTATCTTTTAAGAAAACAAAATCCTATTTTGTGGAGATAAATGGGCCAATGAGGAGTTAAATGTGATAGCACCCGTTCACTGTTTTTTGTATGCAACTTGCCAGTAGTTGCAACACTACATTCTCTGGAAAGTAAGAAAAAAAAGAAAAATCCCTGCAGTATTTTTTTCTCATAATGTGCAGAGCATGATGTCAGCCTGGCAGAGGAATTTAAAAATAAACAATAACACACATTTTTACCACACAGAAAAGTATCACTTGCAAAGGCAATAAAATAGTGAGTGTAATATGTTTTGTCTCTTACTTTCTGCATGACTGAAAAAGAAGGGAATAAACATGCAAAGAAGACACTTTCTGCAGGACTGTGTGGTGCATTTATTTTGAACACTCTTTGCACTAGCCTGATCTCTTTTCCCAGCACAGGAGGCAGGCAGCCCTCATAAAGGTGCTTCCTACAGAGGGAACAGCATAGCTGCCTTCCCCCCACTGCTTCAACGTGTTATACTTCCCTCCAGTGATAGAATACACTACTTTATCCTGTATTTCAATAGACAGCAACTTGTGTTTGTGTGAAGGGAAAGACACAGCTGAATTTTTTCAACTCATAGAACTACAGCTTTTTAGAGCAATCTACTTGGAAAATGTTCACAAAGCTGAAACTTTGACAAAATCTTGCTCTTCATTAGTGCCTTGTTTGGAGTAGTATTGGCTTCAGAAAAATGTTCATGGAAGGTAATTTTTTTTTCATATAAAAGTCTGAAGGAGAAACTTTAGATCTTAAATGTCGGATTTTGGTTTAGATGTTTGTTTAGCAGATGCCTCTATCTGAATTAATTATTTACATTCTTTTTCAAACTGAGGACCCAGTGAAATTAGAGTAGGGAATTTCTCTCTGCATGATGGGGAATGAGGTCTTATCTGAGGAAAATTTCAGAATCTAGTACTTTTTGTGCATGAACTAGGTTAAAAGAGGACTTGAAATACATCTAGGGTTTGGATATATAACTACATGTTGAAAATTAGCACTGGAGTCTCAGTGCCAGCTCACTTTTGAAAAGGGACATGGAATCTAAGGGAAACATTCATACACAGAGATACAATTATGGCAAGTTAATTGTGTCCCAGAAATAGCCACTTTCTGCTGACAATCATGTCTGATTATAAAGTGAGCCACTAGTTCATATGAAGACATCTACCTTGTAGGAGTCTAAAGTAGATTAAGTATATCCTACTCTCTCTCTATTCCTCACTACTTGTTTTCAGTGTACTAGGTACCAGAATGGAAGACATCATTTCCTGCTGGTGCTGAGTTGATTTCACCTGAAAAATCTACTCTGAATGGGGCATTGGAAAGACTTGAGTCTGATTTTGCACATCAAAGACAATTAGATAAATAAACCCTTTTGTCCTGAGAACAAAATGTTTGCTATAGCTCACTTTCCAGAATATTTCTTTCACTGTTTTGCTATATCTCACTTTCCAGAAGATTTGGTTTTCATTCTAGTATAAGAGGAAAATATTTTCAGAAACCTCCAAATGAGTGGTCAGCCCCTTTTGTTGACTGCTTTTCACAAAGCTGGATGCTATTTAATTCTTCAGGGTTTTTTACTTACTGAATTTCATTAATTACTGAATCTTTGTTGTGAGAATATTTAATATTTTTACTTCTTTAAGGTGTAATCATATATGATTTGCTTATTTTAGACCATCTAAAGTGGAGAACTCTAAGGTTCAGAGGATTCCTTCCACAAATCAAATTTTTCCTCTTTCTCTGCTTTTAGTTTTACCAGAGTTTCTGGGTAAGGATCCTGAGATATCTGTCTGAGTTATGGTATGGATTTGAGATGAATGTCAGGCCGAAGCACTGTCTGAAACTAAGAGCCACAGGAAGGACCACATATAATGTGAGAAAACGCTGTGTCATAGAAAGAGCTGATTCATTTCCCTTCTTCAAGGCAGCTGATAACAAGGCAAGCCATGAATTCCAGATTGTCAACTTCATAACAAAGGAGTAGAAAAAAATTGTTAACTCAGACGAGATCTTGGATGGTTCCAAATTTCACTATTCCAAATTTCACTACTGCTTTGGCTGGCTGTTCATCACTCCAAATTCTAAAAACTCTGAATGGCAACCATCACCGTTACTAAAAATTACTTCCACCAATGAATTTCTCTTTGGGATTACACAGCATCCCTTATGGACTACCTTTTAATCTCAATGGCTTTCTGCCATGCCAACTGTGCTAAAATGTTGCTACATCTCTGGCTAGGTTTGTCTCTCTGTATTTGGATGAATAACGTTAATAGAGCTCTGAAGAGCAAATGACACGGTGGCAAAAAAGAAAATACAACAGTATCCCCAAAAGACTTTCAGGACTGATGAAAAAAAGAAATTTTTTATCATTTTCATATTTACTGTTACATCTGTTTTCTGCAGAGGAAAGCATCAATGCCAATAACAAGTATGCTAATTACAGTTTAGGCCGTAGCTTCAAGTCTTTAAGTAATGTTGAATAATCCTTTGGTTCAGTCAGGAAATTTGCTTAGACACATTTCTCCAAACTGCTGCCAAAGGCAATGTCTGTTTTTAATACTTGAAAAAATAAACCAGATTTGCACTTCTAAATGACCACAGTTTTACAGCTTTTTTTGGGCTCCTATGAAGCATTTGACATTATCCCATCTCATGCTTTCTGCTTTCAGCCTTCGTGCTCACTCATCTGTTCTTCAGGGTAACACTGAAGACCACAGTCCTGGGAGAAATTTGCTGTACCATTTTATGAACTTGGATTTAATGTAGCAGGAGGCAGGAGCAGCAGAGGGGCGGTGCTTCCTATTGCAACTAATGTGTAATTAAGAGGAGACACCATCACTTTGGAACTGAACAAACTGGTTTCAATCTGAAGTGAGGATCACAGAAGAGTGATGGCATCTAATAATATTACTTTATGATGCTCTACACCTGTAATCACTGAGTAAAAAGCAACAGATCGCACTGCTCTCTGTGTGTTCTTTACTCTTCTCCAGTTTCACTGGCAGTCTTCGGTGCAGTCCTAAACTGTTCACATCTGCTGCTGTTGCTAGAAAAATGGAGATGAATTCCCATTTGTTTCAAAGTTCAGAATACCAGAAGAAAAGATAGGTTGCTTTGAAATACCACCTTAACTTACAAAATACTGCTTGAGGTTTTCTCAAGCAAGAAAGATGAGAGCAACATATTCCCTCAGGAGAGAAGGGCTGTTATTATTAAAGACCACAAGCCACTTTTGGTCTCTCTGGACTGTTTTGGTGCTTTCTTTCCTAACAGTTTTCTGTTTTGAATAGTCCTATCTGTTGAAATCTGTGAAACAAAATGAATGTTTAAGGAACATCTTAACGGCATCTACATTTAAATTTAAAACTGAGTCAGGAAATCCCACTTATATATTCCATTCAAACTGGTATTTCAGAATTTTTCCCGAATGTGCCCAGTTCTTTCAAGTCTAAACTAGGTACATGGTGGGTTTGTATTAATAGTTTTTTCAAAATCATGCTCTTACCCCCACCAAGGACTCTCTGGAAGTACTGGTGCTGAGAGTAGGGACTTAAGAACCTAGAATAGTCATACTGAGTCAAAGGTTCATACAAATCAGTGTCCTGTCACTAAGAGTCATGGTAGAACATAACACAACACGGCTCTAGAAATACTTCTCCAGAGTGTTCTCATGGCCTTCAGTAACTTGTGATTTAGGGACTTCTTGAGCCAGAATTAATGGTTTTGTTTTTCATGATACTGCGTCATTGTGTAATTTCTCTTCCATAGCTTTGTCATGAACTGGCAAACTCTTACCATCCATAACATCCTGCAGCAAGGAATGGTCACCTGTGTCTTCTGGGAGGAAGCACCCCTTACTATTTTTTTTCAAATCTGCCCGTTGGGACCATTGACACAGAAATGTCATGAACATGAAGCATAAAACAACACTCTGTGATGGTTCAAAATGCCATTGGCAATTTTTGGCCTGTCACAAGTTGTTTCTCCAGAACGGTTGGGAGATAGTTTCTTTAGGTCACTTGCTATAGTTGCATCTGCCCACACAGTCAGCCTCTGGAGACTGCAGCAAGACAGCAGTGTACAGACTGTAAATTTAAATTCCTCCTGTAGACCACAATTATCTTGAGAATAATGTTTTATCATAAATAGCATTTTACTTCCAAAACCTCAGAGCTCAGAAAAATAGAAACAAAAGTAAATACTACCATCTATTTTCTTGTTCCTAACAGACTTTTTAATGGTTTCATGTGAATCTAGAAAGCAAAACTCCCATTTTTACAAGAGCCTTGGTCACCTCAAATTTGAATGTTGTTCTGCTGGGCATCATTCATAGATTAATGTTTTACATATTTCCTGATGTGAAAAGTCAAATCTCAGTAAAATACAATATTACTGATAAAAAATATTAAAATGTCAGGGAACAGAATTCCCTAAACCCAGCTTGACATTCACTCTTGCTCTGATATTTAAAGATCGTAAGGTAAGTGTCTATAAATATAGGCTGCCCAAGAAAGTAAAGGCAATTGACTGTTGTCTCAAAGAAAAAGACATGTAGATGTGGTGCTTAGTGGTGGACCAGGTAGTGTTAGGTTGATGGTCAGACTTGATCTCAAAGGTCTTTTCTAACCTTAGTGTTTCTATGGTTCTGTGAAAAGTAGCTTGAAAGATTACAGGATGTTTCTCAGTGCTGAAATTTGAGGACACTACGTGCAGCTAAGAAAGGACTTTTTTTCTTCAGTGGCAAGGCTTCCCTGTTGTTCATTACAATATCTTGAATAGGATGGCCTTCAAATGTCTTATTCCACTGTGCTCTTACAGTTGCCCTTTGCCAACTTCTGAGTTTTTATCTTTACTCTCCACAGATGTAACTTATTAGTGAGAATTTGGTTCAACCAGATATTTTAAAACAACAAAGTTACATTACCTGTAAATCTGCTAGTTTGGGCCTATTTTGACATGGGACTGTGCTTTCTGCTTCTATGCTTTCACCATTATCTTATTTCAAGGCCAAAAAATGTTGAAGGGAAAAGAGGAAAATTTGTCTTGCAAAGATATTTCATACAAAAAAGTTTCATTTCACAAGAGAAAAACTCAATATGCTGTGAGACACTGGATTAGTATCTCATTGGGTAATTAATTGGGTTTAATCACACCAACCCTGTGTGTGTCAGGGGAGGGGCCAGGTCTCCAGTAACCAGAGGCACATGGCCTGCAGCCCAATGGCCACACAGAAGGCACATGGCATTGGGAGCCATGTGGCAAGAGCCTGTCAAACAAACAAGGCCCACCAGGTAGCCTGTCCATGCCACACCCCCCAGGAGCCTCTGATGGTCTGCACCATCCCTCACTCTGGCCTGGAGGGCACTGATGGTCAGCGAGCTGGATGTCCTGCCTGGAATAGGCGGCCACAGCAGCTGGGACACTTAAATATAGGGACACAGCGGCTCCATCTTGTCCTCCCTTCTCTCCTGGGACCTGCCATCATTTAACCTCCAATGGTAGATACACAAAATCTTCTTCTAACCTTTTTCTTTACTCCTTTCTTCTCTTAATATGTTTCCTTTCTCTATTCTTTCCTTAATGTCTTTTGGATAACTTAAAACCGATGGCTGGCATTCCACTAAGTTGTGGATTTGTGTTTGCTGTGTGCTTTAGTAAAATGCTTCTCCTTAGTTGTTATCCCCGTAAACGTTTTGCCAAAATGCCTGTTTTCTCACTAAATTAAAGGAAGTCTCTTGGGGAAAAGTCTGTGGTTTTTGTCTCTTTATGCGAATTCAAGGTATTAAAGAACTAAAAGTCTCTGCAAAAGTTTCATGTGGAGACTCTTGAGGGTCTTAAATATAAGTAAACCACCCGGGCAGCATGTGGCTGGACCCAGGGCTTTACATGTGCATATACAAATCTCTTGCAGTCAAGGGGAGTTGCACAGACATACCTGAAGACAGAATAAGACCCCCTTCTATTTACTTTAGATGTTGCCAAAAAGAGCTACAAGGCTGAGGGTTGGGATCAACTAGTAAGTTTGCCACTTTTAAAATAACAGGACAGTGAGTTGAGAAAATAATACTTTTCAAAATGTGTATTTTGAAAGCATTCATTTTCAAAAGTGTTATTCACTATATTCATCTTCAAATGTGATTGCCTGGAGGTATGCAGAGCTTGAAAGGCAGCTCACCTGCCTTAATGCTTAATAAAAGCATTTAGGCTTTCAAACCTTTACAAATTATATTAATTCAAAATATGCACATACATGATTTTAAATAAAATAGGTTGCAGCTTTCCCTTAAACAGAGCAACTAAGTGCTACTCTAAGAGCTAATAGATAGACAAAATTTCATTGTTCATTATCACATAGAGCTCAAAAAATGTCTTCTTTACTATTATTATTTGATAATGACTTGAAGATGTCCTGGTTTCAGCTCGATTACAATTAGTTTTCTTCCTAATAGTTGGTACAGTGTTGTATTTTGAATTTAGTGTGAGAAGATTGTTGATAACACACTTATGTTTTAGTTGGTGTTCAGCAGTGCTCATACAGGCTCAAGGACTCCTTGCGGCCCTGCCAGCAAGGACACTGGGAGTGCACCAAAAGCTGGGAGGGTACACAGCCAGGACAGCTGACCCCTGCTGGCAGAAGGGATATCTCATACCATATGGTGTCACGCCATAAATCCAGGAGGGGTATTTGTTGGGGGCAATGGCTGCTGACTTGGAGACTGACTGGGCATCAGTCATCAGGAAGTGTACAATTGCATTTTGCACCATTTAATTTGTATATTCCTTTATTATCCTTATTATTTTCCTTTCCTTTTCTGTCCTATTAAACTATCTCAGCCACAAGTTTTACCTTTTTTCCCCACTGCAGTCAGGGTGAAGGAATGGCTGTGAGGTGTTTGGCTGCCTGATGGGCTAAACCACTACAGAAAATTAAATTGATTGACGTTGTCTGCTATTCATTAGAGCATACTTGGGTTTTGGCCTTCACTATCTAATAGAAAGAGAGCAGACACTTGTATATGTTTCCTATTTTATGTCATATAGCACTGAATATTTCAGATCCAGCATTTTAATAAGATTCATTCTTTCCATAAAACTGTGAATGCTAGAGACAATTGTGTGGCTTTTTTCAGATCTTGAAAGTTTACTTTGTTGAGGAGAAGTTGAGTGGGAATGCTGTCCTTAAAGAGCAGGTGATCACTGTTAGAAAGCACTGTCCCAAATGATGTCTCTATCCTTTGTCCACTGAAGTCCAGTTTTCTTAAATAATTTGCCTTGGGTAACCATCAGAGCCTTCCTGAGGAGTCATATACAACTACATTTGATACTTCTCAGGTATTTATGCTACTTCCCCACACATACAGCTGGGACAGCTTCACTTTGCCTTCTTGTACCCCATTCAGTATTTACTTATTTACCTATCCATTAATCCTTACTTTGGTCACAAGCAATTAGTGGTCTGGAGTGCTGCAACACCCAAGTGCCAGGTCTGAAATGTTTTGCTGTATTCAGGATTTTTTAGGGCTAGATATGAAGTATTTGAAAAATAACCTTTGACAGCTCTAGCTCTTCCAACACAAGAGGTTGAAGTAGCAAAGGCAACCACTTCCTGCAGAGATTCTATTGTATTGGAGGAGTGTTTGGGTCTCCAGCTATCTGTTCCTGTGACTGGTGCATATGGAAGGGGTGGCAAGGACAGAGAGTGAGACCTGGGAGAAAACGTTCTCCCATTTTGGCCAAAAACATCTCCAGCCTCCTTCCACACCAATGTGTCAGAGCAAAGACTGCCAGTGTTGTCATTCCAGTCTCCCCAAACATCAGTTCATATGGTAAAAATATGCAAGTGTAATTTAACATAACGTGCTGCCTAGGCCTGATCCAGGGTGGAGATAGAATTACCTACCAGCTCTGCAGAGGGAAAGCCCTCCCATCACTGGCAGACAGACAGAGATAGCTTGGCATGTGGCTGCTTGTGCCTTCTCTAGTTCAGGGACAGAGAGAGGACCCCAAATTCCACTTCTACCCCATTCCAGCCCATACATAACAAAAAAGACTTACTTTAATTCCTTGAAAACAAAATAAAAGTGGTTCAAAAGAACCATGATGCTGAGCCCATCATACTTGTTACTGAAGCCCTAAGCACCTTGCAGCACGACGAGCATATGCAGTCTCGGAGCAGTTTGAGGCATGGTACACTTCCTGGGGAATGGCACTGACAGTACTCACAAATCCAGTGCCAAGCTTGGGGGTGCTTTCGCATTGTAATTTAAACACATTTTATTTCAAAGATGAAAGAATTTCAAAAGAAGTCTAGTTGAAGTTAGAAATGTACACATACATATATATGGATAGTTTAAACCATGCACTTTCTAATGTTCTTGTTTTTCCTCATCTTTTGTCCCCCTGTTGTTTCTAATTGGAAATTAACCAAATTGTGCTCACACCTGAATATGGATATCAATGCATTTAAGCAGGTTAAAATTCCAAAATAAGATAGGCTTTCCATGTTTAGATTCAAAGGCAGTTTAGAAATTTGGCACACTGCACATTGTTTTGCCCCAGCCCTGTTTAGCATCAAGGCCAGGGAAAGCCACAGTGACTTTGTCTAAGGTTGTCCTTCTGCTTAAAGCTAAGCAGGACCTATGAAGCAAGATCTGAATCTTTGTGGTTTACTTTCTTTTATAAGGTGAAATAACCATGCAATTATACAATAATTACATGACAGTAAGCCAAAATTAGAGGAAAAAAATTATTGCTGAATAACCGGCTACAATTACACAGCTAGTAGAATTTCTTGAGATCATGTGTCAGTCTGGGCAATTGCTCTTCCCTGGTAACAGTATAATTTCACTAAATTAAACTCTCACCTTGGAGGACAAATCGATCATGTATTTATGTTGTAATGATAAGTAATAATTACCACATCCATGTATAGAAGGTATACTGTGCAATCAGTTCTGAAGTCCTACCAGACATGAGAATTTGAAGATTGCTTGTATAATACTGGTGTCCTGTAGCTGAAATCCAGATTCTCTAGGTTTCTAACAGCTTCTAACATCTACTGTATGTTTGAAAAGAAGGAAGAACCAATTCCTTCTGCATAATAACATAACCTTGCTTTTTATTATGAATCAGAAAAAGGTTATGTACTTGGTATGACAGGGCACAGTAATTTTCTAATTTTAAGAAATTAGTATAAGAAATTAGAAGTAGAAACGACAGACAATTACATGATACATCTTACTTGAGCAACCTCTCCTCCTTGGACCTCTACCTCTACCTTTGTTCCCTCACCCCTTCTCACTACATTTCTATCATGGTCAGTGCTACTCCTTACCTCTGTGTATGAAGCCAGTTTTTTCTGCATGGCAGCAGCAGAGATGGTACCAGAAGACTGACCCCACCAGAGCTACCCCCTTCACAGACCAGCCTGGTGGATGCTGCTTTCACCCAACTTTTCCTTTGGATGTACTTGGATGCCCCCACACCACAAGCTTCTCTGTGCAACAGGAGCATTTTGGCACCTTTCAAAGCATTTAGCTTCATTCTGTTTGGCCTCTTGCCATGCAGATAAGTAACACAACCAGAATGCTTTTGCATTTTTTCTATGACTTCTGTAATTTGGCATTAAATCATATTTAGCCTCCTCACTTTCACATAGTCAGACTGAAATGACAAAACTTACCTCTGTGACTTGTAAGAAGATAAGGCTATAGGGAGCTTACAACAGGGGTATACCTTCTCAATTTGGACACCGCTTCCACCAAAATGGGGACACTGCTAACTTCCAACCAGAGATGAAAGATTTCCAACCATTCTCAAGGCCTAAGCCATTCTCTGTCTGTGTGTGTAGGAATTTAGGAATGTAGAAAATCTTACCTTCACAGCTATCATACAGGTTTTGAAACGATCTTGTCACTCCTTTTTCTTTCCCTCTGTATTACAAAATTGTTACTGGGATTACTATACTAATATATAATATTATTATATAAATATATAAAAAGCAGAAACACTGACAGAAGTCACTGCATTTGCAAGGAAGAACATTTCCACAGAGGATTTACATGTTGAACATGTAAAAGCTAAATTACAGCTCTAGATGACTGTGAATCTCCTCACATAGGGAAAAATAATCTTTTTCCTCTATAAACTGTTAGTTGCCCAGAACTTGTTGGTAGTATGAAAGGTCTGTGAATTGCAAAGCAAGATCAGACTGTTTCAAGGAAAGAGAAGGCATCCTATAATAAGAACCTGAAATGTTAAAACACTTCGAAGATACATAATCTGGAAAACAGAAGGAAAGACGTCAATTTTAGAGAAAAGAGGAAGTTTTCAAAGGTGAATTTAGATGTGGGAAAGAGGGAAGAGATTGTGTGGGGGAAAAGATCTGAAAGATTTCAAGCATGGATTTTTCTGGCACAAAAATTTTTTCAAATTGCTCAATTTCCTTCTTTTCTCCTGGACCTGCCAAATCCAAAGCAGACAACTGTAACTCTGTCCTTTCCTGCCATTTTGGTGCTGTGGTAGAGTCAATCCTATTTATAGGTTGTGAACTGGGAAATCTAGGCTTTCAATGACCCAGGAGGAAAACAAACTCAAATACTCAAACTGAAATATGAATGCAGAGGAAATCTGTTTGGTGACTACTTGGGCTTGCTGTCTCAGGGTAACTCCACTAGATCCCTCTCATGCTCCTCCTTAGGGTTCCTGGGTTAGTGCTCTCTGCACAGAACTGAAAACCTCCAAGTTTTATTCCCAACAGTGCTAATTGCTTTTTCATTTTGTGCCATTAATTTTACTTTTATTTTTCCATATGTGAAACTTCACTTAGATTAATTGCCAGACTCCCATTATTTTTCTTATCAAGATGTCCTTTTTATTAATCATATGAAGTATGTTTTTGTACATAAATGACCTCACACCAATTTTCTAATAACTTTTTCTTTTGCACGGAGTTTTCAATAAGTAAAGGAAAATTTCTAAGGTACCATTTCTACCAAAAAAAAAAAAAAAAAAAAGAAAAGAAAAGAAAATTCATTTCAGGTCATATAAGAAGGGAATGTCAGCATATCCAACACATTTCAAAATGTTTCTTCTGCAAACACTGTTAGCAAGAGTGCAGAGAGATTATACATCTCTAAACATTCTAAAGGTGAAAAAGAGTTTTTAAAAGTTGAAACATAGCAGCTACACATAACTTTTATGATAAATGTATACCTTTGCTTCATGTACAATCATATAAAATAACTTGCAATTGTGTTAATGTGCTGGCATTCCTTTCTTTTAGCAGGACAAATTAGTATGCATTTATTTAACCTGTCATTACATCATACTGTACATCAGTCACTATGCAATTTCAAAGGTAATGGTTACCATGTAATACTGACAAAGCCACTGTTTGGCTCTTCTAATTGGTAGTCAGTAAAATGCATTTTCCACATGATGAATGAAGTAGCCAGCAAAGCAGTCAATGCTGCATGAGATTTGCCAGAACAAAGATTAGTTTTAGAATCCTGCATGAACTTGAGCATACAATAGTGTGTCTGTTTCTTGTTTTTTCAGTTCTGTTACAAAACTCTATAGAGTGAATTCACCAGGGGAGAGCAGTGAAGGGAAAAGGAGAATATTTTGGGGCAGAGAGGGGAGGAAAGTGGAGGAAAAAAACTCGAAGGATGAAATTTGCCATGTGTAAAGGTCAATCCAAAACCCACGTCAGTCTTAAATCACATTATTTTAATTTAAACCTCTTCTCTTTCTGCAGCAACTCTGCCATTGCCTGCAGTTCCTTGACAGAGCCAGGGATGTTAGAACCAAAGTGAGCCATTACTAAGGTGGAGCTTAGGCAACATGAAGTCAGGATATCTTCCTCAGATACTTTTATCTCTCTCCCAAACAGATGAAAACCGGCTACCTTTAACTAAGTTAAACTTGGCAGCTTTCCTCCTTGAATTTGCTCCTGTGGGAGTCCATATACAAGATAATGCATTGGAAAAATTTTGTGATGCTGGAAAATCTGTTGAAGAACTAACTGCAGGGAGGGTTTTGGTCTTTTGTCTTGAATTACATTAATTTGATTAATGAAAGTTATTGGTGCTGCAGTGACTTCCATGTTTTGAAGAGTAATTTGTGTCAAATTTCAGAAGTATTTAGGAATATGATTCCTAATTCAACACCTAGTTGGATAAGTCTGATTTTTACCTCTTGTTGTCTGTGACTCATTGAACCCAGCACCTCCATCACCCAATGGGCCATTACCAGCAAGGCGTCTGCAGACCTTCCGTAGGGATCAGCTCAGCTTCCCAAGGTAGCAATTTCACCACAGGATCAGGATGTTGAAGGTTATAAAATAGGTGCACACTGGAAGCGTGGAAGCTGGCATGCTAACAAGAGGGCTTTCTGCTCCTGTGCTTCGGCGCTGTAAAACATTTCACACTCACCTCAAAGACTAAAAAACCTAGGAAGTGTGTTACAGAGTTGCCTGACAGCATCAGTCACTTCTCACAGAGACAAGCTGTAAACCATGGAGGCTACTTTACTAATCCTCAGGCTTTGTATAGTATAAAACAGAGGACCAGTTCTAGTCCTAAAGGGATCAAACAGGCAGAGCTCAACTTTCCCCTTGCAGCAAGTTAAACCTCCACTGGCTCTGTCAAACTGCAACCTGAGCTCTGTCTTTTGGGCCCCTGGCCACCCATAGCATTACCCCAATTAGGACAAAACTGAATGACTAGGAGAAGAGAAACACCTCTCATATGTCCCACCTCACAGTGCCTGTGGAAGTGCCTGACTCTATGAATTCTTTTTAATTGGCCTTTGTTTTCATCTCTCACACTTTTCAGAAAAGCAAAGTATATGAACAGCTTTGGGGAAGGAGGGAGTTTTGAAAGATTAAAACTCAGTGTTCGGATTTTGTCTAGAACTAGTCCATATGGATGGGGGGTTTTGCATATATATTTAGTGGCATTTCAGTGATATGCATTAAAACTCCATGTTTATGTATGTACACTGAAAACAGCGTTTCTTTTAACAACACCAAACCTAAACTGTAAACTATTGGCAGTACCTCTTCTGAGCTATTTGCTTGAATTATTTCTTCAGTAAATCTTTAGAAATGTCCACTTAAACAGTAAGAGTCATAAATATCTCATGGAAGCCATAAAATACAACAGAATTTTGGAAGTCATAATTTTAATGGATAAAACTGTGCTATAAAAAAAGGGCCTCTGGGACTGAGGCTAAAGTAAAATTTATCTAAGCGAGCTGTGATGCTAATCCATCTGTAAGTGATAAATTATCTTATGTCCCAGGTGTGACATATTATCCAAAGGGTGCCTAGTGATTAAGGACACAAAGGTATAGATGTGGCAGAGGTCCAAGAAAGCCCCAAGCAATTAGTGGGGACTGGAAATTGTCAACAATTGCTCTGAATGTTTGATAGTTTCCTCTGCACTCAGGTTTGCCAAGGCATACATTCTCCAGTGTCTGTGGCTGCTTTCTGGGGCACAGTGGCAGAGCCCAGCTCTGGGGAGGAGGTAGCTCTGGGCAGGATGCTTAGTCTTTTCAGCAAGGTACTAAGACACCCTTCCCAGGCTCCTGTTGAAGTTAGAGGGTCAGGCCAATACTTAGGGGGAAAAAACCAAAAAAATAACAACAAAAAAAAAAAACCCCTCAGAATGCTTATTTTAAAGTACATAAATAGAAATATTTATGTTTGGTCAGAAACAGAAAAAAATCAACCTTAAAAAAATCCTTTCTATTCTAAAGAAAACAAAAGTAATTCTTGGAAATGCTGAATTGCATTGTGGTATCATTATAAACTGCTGTGATTCTGAAAGGTCTTTTGAAGAGGCCAGCAGAGTCCCCATATATTAACAGCAATAAAATCTTTAGCCAGCAGGCAGTCAGGGTGTGTTGGACTGGATACCCAAGTCAGTCCATATTGTTATACAAACTGATTATGTTTCAAATGGTAAAGATTGTGAGTTGTTAATGGCAGCAAGCATGTTTGCATAAGTTGGTGTCACTGGAGAAATCAGAGTCAAACTCCTCAGATTCCCTTATTTGCAGGGAAGGTGAGCAGGATTCAGATAAACAGCTCACACAGTGAAAATTCGAGCCCATGCACTGGAGGAGCCACACTGCTCCCAGAGCAGGCTGCTGCCTTGCCAGACAGCCTGGATGAAAGCTTCATCTGGCTGATAATACACACTAGTTTCTGGAAGAGGTCAACTGGATTATCAGCGTTACTCAGGGATTGCTGTGGGAGTGGGAGAGCAGAGACATTTGGGGTTGCTCTCATCAGTTGAGAGCCAGTGGTATGAAGGATGAAACACACTTGGTGAATTAGATGAAGCTGTTGTGTTTGAAAGCTGTGCTCTGCTTCAAACCCAAACCCACACTGCTGCACAGAGCCAGGACACACAACAGCCCTTTGAAACCCTCCCTTTGCACCATGTCCAGCAAGAGCCCACCCAGTGATGTAGAGGGCTGGTGTGGTACCTGGTGCAAGCAGCATCTCAGTGCTCATCCCTGCTTTTCTCTGGTGCTATTGCCTACTTCTCCTGATAAACTATTGCATGACAGCTGCACCACTCTGTGTGTGCATTGGTCATCGTGGAGCATATTGCAGATGGGACTGTCTAAAACTGGTCCTTACCACTTATATTCCCAAATCTACATCTAACCAGCTGTTTCTGGAACCCATGAGAGGATAAAACTTGAAGAAGAGTTCACAGGCAAGACATAACATAACATATGATATTACAAACACAGAAAGATATAACATCACTTACCTATATGGCTAGATGGGAAGCTGGCTTCCAAACAGAACTGAGCATGTGAGTTTTAAGTCCTGCAACAAGGTATTTTCCACCCTTGATAAAGGATTCAGAAATCTCAGCAGATCCAGGATAACATAGTCACTCCGAAAGTCTCATTTGACTTTTGGGAGTTCCCCTCAAACTGCCCATAAGCCTGTCGCGCCTCACAGTCTAGCCTCTCCTCACCTAAACCTCTGGGTCTCTTCAGACCCTGACTTAGCCATGTACATGTGTGCTGACAGCTCAGTCAATGCCTGAACTACTGATGATCTGGCAGCTGTTATTCTTCATATGCTTGTCTATTTGCTTTTTACCTGAAATAAGTTGGTTCCTATTTACACAACAGTATACTATTGATTCAACTGAAAGAGTTTGAGGCTCTTTATCTGCCTTGCTGTAGCTTCCCAAACCACTGCTAACAACAGGTTCTCATTTCCATGCAATTACATAAGGGAGTTGAGCCCTTTCCCCAAGGAAAGTGCTACCTATTGCATTGTTCTACTCTTAGACAAAATCACCTAAAGATGTAAACTTACTAAATTACTAAAAGGTAATTCTCACAAAATGGACTTAGCTTACTGTTTTCTGTCCTCCTGGGCTTTGACATCCTTTTTGCTACTGATTTCCAGTAACTTAATGTGGATTAGTTCACTCCTATAAAAAACATTAGCATTTGAAAAGTTGTTCACATTAAACACTAATCACTCTGAGACTGCTTCTGTAGTAATTTTGTATTAAACTCTCTCCTTTTTCCCAAATAGTCTTGTTTGCTCCTTGTCACAAGTTCAGGGTTCTGATTAAAGATTCTGATTATCTTCTGACCTGTCATGGAGACAAAAGCACACCAGAAACTTTCTTATTGACCAAAAGTAATCCAGCAGAGGTCGAGCTCCCTCCTGGGTGCCGGAGAGCCTGGTGTATATGCCCCAAGGGGCTTTGTCACGTGGCGAATGCCAGATATCATTCAGCAATATGGACAGGCTGAGGAGTTGTTGTTTTTGGGGACAACAGGGTCCATGGCTACAGCCCTTCTCTGCACCACAGAACAATTCACACAGTTTCTATCAGACTTTGCTTCTTCCACTCTGCTGATTCTGGGAGCTTTCTGTCACCTTGAGGCACTGAGTTAAAAAGAGGTCTTATTGGATTACTTTTAATACACATTTTAAAGTATGTTTTTTATAAGCCATTAGAAAATCAGCTTCAATGAAAATTAAAATATCAAGAGCCAGTAATTTCACCCTTCCTCCAGTCATATTTCTAGAACAATCTTTAGAAGTGAGACAAGTTGTGTTGGGGAGAAGGAGACAAGCAGAAAAGTAGTTGGGCATTCAGTGTCATATCAGAGCACTCTGGATTGCCACTTACACCCTGCTATGGTTCAGCTTATGAAATGCAAAGAATCCCTTCGGAGTGTTCCATCTGAACCAAGCATCCTTTTCTTGTCAAGTTGTCGTGACTCAGTGAAAGCAAGTGAAGGTCAGGCTACTGCACAGGGCTAAGCAATCCTCTGGTGCTGTCAATGATGAGCCCACCATGAAGCAACATCCACCAAGCAGGGGATGATCAAGACAAGCAGCTGAAGCCCCTGTGTGAGAACTACATGCAGCCAGCATTGCTGACCCAGTGCCTTTAATCACACAGATACCCTTCTCACTTTGCCTGCATTTGCTGTGTCTGTGGATGTTGTTTCTTCATGCTCTGACATGGAGATACAGGGTTGCTAAAGAAACTTTTGAGGCTGGATATCAGATCTTCTCTGACAGAAGCAATGAAGATGGTCTACTAAATTGTTTGGGAGGGGTTTTTTTGGGGTACTTGCATTGTAATTGTATTATACTGGTTATTTCGGCTCACATCTACCTGGACTTGTGAGAAGCATCTCTAAATTGAGAAGATGTAGACTTGGCATGTGGACCACCTGATGGGTAAGGAATTGGCTGGATGGTTGCACTCAAAGTGTTACGATCAAGGGCTCAATGTCCAAGTGGAGACTAGTGATGAGTGGTGTTTCTCAGGGAATCAAATTGGAACCAGTGCTGTTTAACATCTTTGCTAGGGACATGGACAGCAGGACTGAGTCCACCCTCAGCCCCACCTCGAGTACCTTGTCTTGAGGCTTTATTTCAAGTCCTGTATGCAGTTTTGGATGTCACAGTATAAGAAAGATATAAAGCTGTTAGAAAGCACCCAAAGAACGGATACAAACATGGTGAAGGGGCTAGAGGGGAAGCCATATGAGGAGGTGCTGAGATCACTTGCCTTCTTCAGCCTAGGGAAGAGGAGAGTGAGGGGAGACCTCATCGTGATCTACAGCTTCCTCATGAGGAGAAGCAGAGGGGCAGGCATCAACCTCTTCTCTATGGTTACCAGTGACAGAACCCAAGAGAATGCCCTGAATTGGTGTCAGGGGGAGTTTAGTTTGGATATCAGGAAAAGATTCTTCACCCAGTGACTGGTCAGGCATTGGAACAGGCTCCCCAGGGAAGTGGTCACAGCACTGAGCCTTCCAGAGTTCAAGAAGCATTTGGACAACACTCTCAGACACAGGGTGTGATTTTTGGGGTTGTCCTGTGCAGGGCCAAGAGATGGACTCTGAAGATCCTGTGGGGTCCCTTCGAACTCAGGATATTCTATGATTCTAAGTTTGCCAATGGCACCAAGATGAGTGGTCCAGTTGACACACTGAAGGGACGGAGTGCCATTTGGGAATGTTAACAGGCTTGAGAGGTGAGCCCATGCAAACCTGATGAAGTCCAACAAGATCAAGCGCAAGGTGCTGCACCTGGGTCAGGGCATTCCTAAGCAGGCTGGACAGAGAGCAGACAGAGATCAGCCCTGAGGAGAACTTGGGGATATTGTTGGACAGAAAGCTGGTGATAAGCTGACTGATGGCCAAGAAAGCCAACTGCACTATAGACTGCATCAAAATAATTTTGACCAGCAGGTTGAGTAAAGGTGATTCTTACCCTTTACTCTGCTCTTGTGAGACCCCACTTGGAGTACTGCATCCAGGTCTGAGGCTCCAAACATAAGAAGGATGTGGACCTGTTGGAGCAGATCCAAAACAGGGTGACAAAGATGATCAGAGGGCTGGAGCACCTCTCTTATGAATACAGACTGAGAGAACTGGGATTGTTCAGCCTGAAGAGCAGCAAGCACCAGGGAGACCTTGTAGCAGCCTTTCAGTACCTAAAGGGTCCTTCAAGAGATCTGGAACAGGAGGGCATATAGTAATAAGACAGGGGAGAATGGCTTTAAACTGAAAGAAGGTAGGTTTCCATTAGATATTAGGAAGAAATTCATCACCATGAGGGTGGTGAGGCACTGGAGCAAGTTGCCAAGAGAAGCTGTGGTTGCCCATCCCTGGAAGTGTTTAAGACCAGGCTGGATGGGCAATCATATGAAACCAGATGATCTTTAAAATCCCTTTCAACTTAAAGCATTCTAAAATTTTATGATTCTTATTCTATACCATGCAGTTAAAAGAGTTAGACATAATGCTTCATTTCATTTTTTTCACTCCAGATGATGGAAGGCTATGTGTAGACCTGAGTGAATGCATTTTTGGCAAGTATAAAATATAAATATAAAATACATCTGCTTTGTAATGCAGCTGTGAACTGATAGACTTGCTTCTGTCAAAAAGATAAGGAGAAGATGTAGGCATTTATAAAGTCTAAACATTTTGCTCCAGTGGCCTTGAAAAAAAAGAGAGTTTAATTTGTCATTTCAGAATATAAATTTTATGTTGATGTTGGGCTACAGTTTTGAGTAAAGGAGACAGGAGTTTAATTACCTGAAAGCAGTGTTTATTTTGGGGTCCCGTCGAATAATTTCTTTGAGTTATTTAGGGGCTGGTTGCCTTTGGCCAGTGACAGTAAACTCATGTTGTGACTCAAGATGTGAGGAAGTGGATTTGCTTTTCCCAGATTCTGTCTCTCCCACTGACCATCACAGGGACTTTTCCCATGTCTCCTCTAGTTTCTGTTTGCATGGCTGGGCTGAGAGCTCCCTAGGGACAGTCACTGTTGTCAGACACCTACTCATGCGGCTCCTGACATGCTGGGGTTTCTGTTTACATAGGTGCTGCTGCAGTGGTAGCACTTTAATAAACATCTCCCCTCTCATATAAATGTTATTATAACTATGAAGTATTGTAGAAAATCCCACACCTGTCTCTCCCAAGACTTTGAGAAAGAGAAGGAAACACAAACCAGCTGCAACTAGAAACCACAAAAGGCTTGATCAGAGTTCATCTCTGAGGTAGCAATACCAACCGTGCTATTATAACCAACATTTGAACCTACATTTGTAAACAGAGCTGACATTTGTGCCCAGGAGAGACTGCTGACATATCATACACACATAAGCCGTATCGGTGTTTCTTCAGATTCTCACATGCTGGTTACAAAAGGCAAGTATCAAATCCAGACTGATACCACCTCCCTGCTTCTGTCATGTAGATGTAGCAGGTGGCTGGCACGTTTGGGTACGTAATGTTTAGATGTCTTTAGTCCCCCAGAATTAGCCATGAGGCTTCACTAAAAGACTTTCTGAACCATAATATAAAAATAAAATGTCAAACATACTCTATACAAAAAAGGAAACAAAAGGAAGGCTGTAGTTATAAATGTAATATGAGCTTACTGAGGTCCCGGCTGCCACGAACATCACTGCTGTAGGTTTTAGTGTGCTTTGAAATAGAAACCATTAGTATCTCAGGTGTAAAAGTTCTAAATATACAATGATTTATAATATTACTGCAGAGACCATGGTATAAATCATTAATGTATTTTAGAACTTTTTGGAGGCAGTGGAAGAAGGAATGCAATGTTCCTGCTCTCTGTCACAATCCACATTGTTACCATGGCCCCCATGAACATCATGTGACAGAAGAGGACATAAATGGGACAGAAGAATCCATCCTAAGCAGTTTTCACTCTTAGTTTTCTGATTTTCACAGCCTGTGACCCTTCTCTCCTTCTCCACAAGCACTGGCAACAGTGGCACAAGCAGTTGAGGGGGCTCTTTCTCCTTGAAACCTCTGCAACTGCCGTTAGTATTTCATCAAGCTGGAAGTATGCAATCAGAAGGCTGTGTTTCAGTGCAATCACAGTAGTCTTGATCCCTGTGGTCCACTCTCCTGATTTTGACAAAAAAGAGGAACAGAACAATCTGTCAGGCAGTTCTAAAAATATCCCAGGTTTGGTCCAGACCCAGATACATAAAACTAAGAGTCAGACTTGAAATCTGGTCCAGAACTGTGGACTGTGAAAAATGTAGTGTGATAGTTGGGAGGAATGTCCATGTAACCCTTTGTGGGACTATCCTGAAACCACAAATCTCATTCCAATCCCTCCTAAATGATAAAGTCTGCAGGCCACAGAGTATATCTTTTATTTGACAAGATCCTAGGCAAATTTATTAAGAAGCAAAGAAGAAATGATCAGTCTTGGGCTCTCTCACACCTATTTATTGAAGCTCAAAACTGGAACCTTTGTCAGGGAAAGCCAGGTTTAATATTACGTACTCCACGTGATGAAAAACAGTGAAATGAGGAAACTCTGGTGTCTTATCAAGGGAAAGCTGTAACAGGAAAGGGGAGAGATACTCTTCTTCCATGTTTTTCCTGTGTCGGATATAAGCAGCCTTCCTTGCAGGTGGCATAATACACTGAGGTCTTTCTGCAAAAAAATCATTGAGTTTTCATGTTCAGCTTTTTTCATTTGCTACATGTGAGATATTCAACCCTTAGTCCACTGCTGCCATCATCCTTCTCCACAACTCAATACCATGATTCTATCAGGTTGATCTCCACCAAATCTCCTGCCCTCTTCCCAGTAGAATTGCAGATCTCATTTGACAGGCTGCTTTCTCACCTCCTCCAAACACAGATGCCATTTGCTTCTCTTCTGTCCCCTCCACCCCTCACACCTGTCCTTCTGATGCTTTGCTTTTTCTGCTCTGCTCAGAATTTGGGTTCTATTCTGGTTCCAGGCAGGACAGGGTTAATATTTGCAGTAGTCAGGTGAGGGCATGGCTAGGATGAGAGGTTGTTCCACCTCACCATCATTGCCCCTGGCAGAAGGGAGGGAGTCTCTTCAGGGAGGAAGGGGTCCCTTCTGTGTTGGTGTATATGGCAGAGGGAGCGGTCAGCTATTGTTGCTTCCATGTGAATCATTCACCTTTTTCTTGTACCCTCTGTCACTAGTATTGTTGCTGTTTCTGTTTTTTTATCTCATTGTCATTTCCAATAAGTTGTTCTTGTCTCAACCCATGATCTTTACCAATTGTGCCTACATTTCCCCTCACCAGCCCTCTTCATGGGTAGTGGAGGGGAAGGGGAGGAGTGATTTCGGTGGGAGGGCTAAATTGGAGAATACCATTCCTAAACCACGACAGGTTCCTCCCTTCATCTGCTGTCTGTAATTCCTACATCCTGTCCAAAAAGATTTCAGAAAATTAGTATGGCTTTATGCTGTTCTTTTCCTTAATCACGCCCCATGGATACCTGTATTTCCCTTCCTGCCTGTCTATCTGTTTTCTCACAGGTCCTCAGGACAGCTGTAGTGGGCATGTTCTCATCTATGCAGGACATGTCCCTGTGCTTTATCATCCATGCAGCACTGCCTTGGGCTACTCCTTGTCTGTAGCTTCCTTCTGCCTGCACTTCTGCCAGGTACCCTCTTGCTTCCCACCTTCTGTCTTCTGGTTCTCTTTCATCCTCATGCCATTAAAGACCTAGAGAGTATTTTCCTTCTTTGATTTCCTATAGTTCTCTGGCCCTGATTTAAGTTCCTCACTTAATGAAAGCTGCTGACCTACAAATTCGGCTACATCTTATCAACACGGACATGAGCCTGTGTGCCTCTGAACAGTGCTAGTGCTTTACATTGATGATTTAAAAGAGAAATAGCTGTTCAACTCTAAAATTCAGTGCTGTTTATTTGGCTATGTAATAGCTAAAGACTATTTGGTACTAGTCCAATAGACTCCTATTTTGTTTCATGATGTTGTAATCTGTATAGTCATGTAATCACACAGAAAGAAGCAGTATGGCACAACGTGAGTTTAGGATCATGCAGGTAAATAGTGGGTCAGACTGCAACACATTGCATTAACTGTGTCAGTCTGACAAATTTGATTGAGGCCTAAATAAAAAATATACTCTAACTCTTCCAAGGTAAGTTATTTTTGTAATTTGTTAAAGTGTGCATGAATATAAGTCTGGAGAATCAAGAATATCTGAATTTAAAGGTTTAAATAGAAGATTGCAGGGCAAAAAAAGTCAAGTTGTTGTGTGCAATGAAGGTAAAGTTCCCTTGCAATAAATTTAGTTATGCAATAAAGTGCCAGTGTGGTGCACAAGGAATATGTTCAAGGTTCCCAAGAAAGGCTATCGTTCATTTTATCTTGCATTCTTAAGTTTTAGCAGTCAGACTTATAAGGAAATAGATTAAAGTATATATATTACCTCCATTATTTGTCTTTTTTTAATTGTACCAGAGGCAACATGTTCAAGTTGGTTAAACCAAACTCTTCAGTTTAAGAATGCAGAAGCCAAGAAGAATTAATTAAAAGTTAACTATTTGTTTATTTGGTTTCTGCATAATATATTAAAATATAATATTTCAGTTTATTTGATTAAAAATATCAGGGGGTTATGTCACTCTTTGCACATTTTTCCACAAACACATTGCCCCATGTCTTTTGCTCTCTGGTTCAGTAATAAGGATGTTGATCTGCCAGATAATTTGTCTTTGTGACATATCAGATTGTATATAATTCTTCTGTTTCATGTGTATTCAGTCAGCTACTATGAAGAGAGAACTTCAGGAATGGCCATGCAGCATTTACAGAAATGAGATCATAACTGAAATGGATGTCATTTTCCTTATTTGTGTGATTTTTAACCACAAGATAACAATAGGCTTGTATAAATTTTTGGTACAATGCTGATATCTCATAGAATCACAGAACAGTTTTGGGTTGGTAGGGACTATTAAAGGTCACCTAGTCCAACCCCCCCTGAAATGAGCAGGCTGCTGTAAGATATCCCTGGAGCCTTTTCCTCTCCAGGCTGAGCAACTCCAACTCTCTCAGCCTGTCTTCACAGGAGAGGTGCTCCAGCCCTCTGATTATCTCCATGGCTCTGCCATGGATCCACTCCAACAGGTCCATATACTTGTCATGTCTGGGGTCCCAGACCTCGATGCAATATTCCAGATGGGGTCTCACAAGAGTGGAATAGAGGGGGAGCATTACCTCCCTTGACCTGCTGACCATGCTTCTTTTGATGCAGCCCAGGATATGGTTAGCCTTTGGGGCTGTGAACACACACTGTCAGCTCATAACCAGCTTTTTGTTCACCAGTGCTACCAGCTAACTCCTTTGTGACAGGGCTGCTCTAAATCTCTGCCCAGGCTGTATTTCTGCTTGGGATTGCTCTGATGCAGGTACAGCACCTTGTAATTGGCCTTGTTGAACCTCATCAGGCTAGTACAGCCCCACCTCTCAAGCCGGTTAAATTCCCTCTGGATGGCATCCTGACCTTCAGGAGAGACAACCACACCAATCAGCTTGTTGTTGTCTACCAACTTGCTGAGTGTGCACTCAATCCCACTGTCTGTCACTGATGAAGGTGTTAAACAATACTGATCCCAATACAGATCCCTGAGGGACACCACTTGGTCTCGATGTCTGCCAGAACTCTGAGCCATTGATCACATCTATGGATGCGAGGGTCCAAACACTTCCTTATTCACCTAACAGTCCATCCATTGAATCCATCTCTATCCAATAAAGAGAGAAGGAGATTGCAGGGGACCTTGTCAAAGGCTTTACAGGAGTACAGATAGACAACACCATTAACTCTTCCATTGTCTACTGATATAGTTGCTTCTTTGTAGAAGGCCACTAGGTTGGTCAGGCAGGACTTACTGTTGGTGAAGCTGTCTCAAATCACCTCCCTGTTCACCATGTGCCTTAGCATAGCTTTTAGGAAGATCTGTTGCACGATTTTCCCAGGCACAGAGGTGAGGCTGACAGGCTGCTAGTTCCCAGGGTCCTCCTTGCTACCCTTTTTGAAAATGGGTACAATGTTTCCCTTTTTCCAATCATCTGGGACTTCTCCTGACTGCCATGACTTCTCAAATACCATGGAGAGTGGCTTGGCAACTACATCAACCAATTCCCCCAAGACTCTGGGATGGATCTTGACAGGTCCCATAGATTTACATATGTTCAGGTTCCTCAGGTAGTCACGAACCTGATCTTCTCTTATGGTGGAAGGGGCTTTGCTCCTCCACTCGCCATCTTGCAATCTATCTATTCAAGTGGTTTGGGAAGAAAGATTGCTAATGAAAATGGAAGGAAAATGTTGCTGAGTACCTCAGCTTTCTACTCATCCAATTAGCTCACTTGACTTGGTGAACAATAGGCCCAGTATCACATCCCCTCTGGCAGGGCTGACCTGACTGAGGAAGTCCATGCATTCCAGGAGTCTCTTGGATTGCCTGCACCTCAACATACTACTTTTGCAGCAGATGTCAGGGTTGTTAAAGTCCCCCAGCAGAACAAGAGACTGTGGACATGATGTGTCTTGTATCTGGAGCAAGAAGGCTTTGCCAATAGGCTCCTCTTGGTCAGGTGGCCTGTCATAGACACAGTGTTCCCTTTGTTGCCTCAGTCTTACTCTTACCCATAAGTTTTCAGCCTGCTCATGGCTGTTTTTAAGAGACTGCTCTTCATACTCTACCCATTTCTTGATGTAGAGGACAATCCCTCCACCCCTCCTTCCTTGCCCGGATGAGGCCTGTACAGCCTGGAGCCATCAATAGCCTCACCCACTGATGGGGTTTGTCCCACCCAAATTTCAGTAATGGCAGCTAGATTATAGGTTTCTAGCTGCATGATGGATTCCTGGCAGAGCCTCACTCACTTCAGTAGAGCTCAAATTAATTTGATCTCCCAGGAAGTTCAACGCACTTGTCCTTAGAAGCATTTGTAAATATTTCCCTGAGAAGGACAAAGTAGTCTCTGCATCTTGCTTGAACACAGTCCCTTGAGTTGCAGCTCATTCTGTTGCCTGTCATGTGGGGCATTCCAGAAGGCAATCAGGTGGTCTATGGGCATCCCACATTTTGTACTGCATTTGGCCTGCAAACTGGTGGTGTTCTGCTGTACAATCTTGTGGCTTGCAATATACAGATTTGGGCTTGGCTTGTGCTCACTGTGGTCTAAAGTCATGTAAGAAGGATTAGAGCTAGCGTCTCAAGTCAGAAGATGGTTTAGAGCCCTATGGAAGTTTTCACATGGAAGGGAAGAAAAATGTCCCCCACAAACATCTCTAAAAGAAAGGATTACCTGTTTTAACTTACCACTGACACATATCCAAGCATCTCTGAGATGTTTTTGTGGCTAATGCACAGCTGGCATTGTGAGAAATACTGTAAGTTGTGGTTGAACCCTCTTCTCAGTGATCCCCATGTAAGGCTCGAATGACTACTTTTTGCTGAAGGAGTAATCAAGTTTTACAAAATCATAACTGAGTGCAGAATTTACCCCAATGGTTGAATGTCTTTGTCCCAAATGAGATACTAAATATAGTCAAAGCAAAGCAGCGAATGAGTATTTCTCAGAGGCGTGCCAATTTAGATCAGTTAAAACTATCCTGCATATTAGGCCATCATACTGGAAAGCATTTGGTTGTGTCCTTATCCTACATCAGCTGAAGGCAGGAAAGCAGGTAAAATGTGCTGACTTTCAAGGTGATGCCACTGAGACTATGATGGTCATAGTGAAGACTTTTGGTTAGGTTTTACTTGTGCTGCAGGGCAACAGAAATCTGGACTGAGCACCAAGAGACATAGGAATTGCATGCCTGTGGGAGGCAGCCAAATCTGCAAGCATGGCGGGATCAGAGAAAAATGCTGTGGGCAGGGCAGTGGCATGGACCAGTTCTGCTTCATGTCTGAAACTGGGAGTGATTTGATTAGGTTCATGGTACGTTCAGCATGGCATTACCTGTCCCCTTAGAATGTCTGTATATGCTCTGCATTGTCTTTCCAAGATCCCATTTTATGGGCAGCTGGAAAAGTGGTTGCTGCAAAAATGTGGCAAAAGCCATGTTCTTTTTGTTTTCATACAGGACATGGTATGACTGTGTAGTAAGGAAAATTATGACACACAGGATATTTGGCAGCTCTTGCACTAGTCTTTGGAAGTTGGAAGCTGTATTAAACTGAATGTCCAGGCTTCATGAGTCCATGTTTTGATGCACAGCTGGGACTGGATTCTCCCGAGTCCATATAAAAAGGAGTTATTCCTCTATGTTGTTGCTCTAGTTGCATATAGTAACTATCCTTCTCTTGAGGTATCCTGCTGAGTGTGTTCAGAAAAGAACTGCACCTGGAACTAGCACCAGACTAGGATTTTGGCAATGTTATGTTTCCTGAGGTCACGGCTCACAGCATGAGAAGCTTTCAGTATCCAGCCTCTGAAAATCATTGACAAAGATCTGTGAACCATGGATGTCTGTATACTCTGGGAGATATGGGTTTTTATAGAGTCATAGACTGGGCTCTTGGATGACTGTACATCCACAGCTGAAAAAGAGTTTGCAGTCAAAAATATCATGGGTTTCATCTTTCCTCATCATTGAAAACTGTTAGCGGAAGATATAACCCAGGAGTTATATCTTCCATAGTGGAATATAACAAAAGTACTATAGAGGGGAGAAGTTGGAGTGGGTAGGTTATACAGCTTGCAGGAAAAATAAAATAACTTCCATAAAAATAAAGGCTTGCTTATATATAATAATATACAGGGGGAAATGCCGGCGGCTGTGGCCGAGTGGGTAAAGCCGCCGCCCCTGGATCCGTGCTCCTTCTCGGAAGGATGCCGGTTCGAGTCCTGCGGGTCTCGCTCTGCCAACTTCGTCCGGGCTTGCCCCGGCCAAGGCTTAGAGCGTCCCAGGGCTAAAGGGGGTGGGGCCAGTTCCGTGCACGCTGAGCTCCACGTAATAAATCCATTCGCGCAGGCATAAAAAAGCATCGTCGTTCGCGACGGCTAGCCACACACAGGGGGAAATATTATGTATGTATAAAGGTATCCATTCCTTTAAGCTTTTCCTTTTCCAGATTTCATATATCTCTCTCTCTTCATCTGACAACATAGATTTTGAGATAAATGTAATAGTCTTTTTGCTTTCCTGCCTCTTTCCCAAAGGTGGAGTTGACCCTTCAGGAGATGAGGAACACAACACTGTACTGCTGTCCAGGCATGCTTTCTGTATAAGCAACATATTTACTTGAGACTATGTATGCTTTAAGTTTCATCACAGGATTGTTAAGGTCAGATATAAAGCTTGCACACCATGCTGTTTGTAAAACATCTCTGGGTGACTAGAAATGTGCTGGAATGGCCGTGTTATACCCTACAGAGCCACAAAGATTTGCTTCTAGAAAGTTAGTTCTGCTTGGAACAAGAACTTGCACTGACCATTGTGCAGTAAACTGCACATTTTTTCCAGTGTCAATCTCATACTTTGTTTTTCCCTTGACATCTCTGATAATCTCCCATGCTGTTTGTGTATCTCATGTAGAGGACTAGTTTTATTACATATGTTAAAATGGCATGATACTGACTTGGAAGTTTAGACGTGGTCTGAAATCAGCCTTTGTAACAAAGCACTTTACCTGCATTTTTCAGCATGCATATCCTATCAGCATATGGCCGTCCATACCAGGAATGCTCATGGAACAGCACAACACGATGCTCAGCAGCTAGCCCAAGACAGTCCCTGTTTGGTATGGTGGCTCTGCTGAAATCCTGCCATTGTGCTAGAGCATCCTTTCAAAAACCTTCACAGCCTGACCCAAAGTCTGCTGGGAATCCTTTCAGGGTTTAGTCTTGGAACACACTGGTCTGATTGTGATCAAATGTGTTTAGGTGAATGTGCAGTATGGAACCTTTGAGAAAAGTCAAGGTACCACAAAAGAAGGTCCCTATCTATTAGGCAATAGGCAGAATCAGTAAACTAGGCTGAACTTCAGGGAGTTGCAGTAAAGCATGGTTATTTTCACAGAGATGTTTCATGGCTCTGCTTCCGTACTAGGTTCAAAGAGGAAAAATGCAATGTATGAGTCCAAACATCTATGAATCAGAGAAATCTCTTTTCAAAATTCCTTGTCAGAAAGCTAACAAAATTCTCCCTGTATGGATTTTTTGTATATTACACAGTGCAATAACATGAAGTGTTGTCTCATGAGCAGAGAAAGAGAGGTTCCATGAAATCTCTCTGCAGAAATACATGTATTTGCTAAGAAATCCATCAAAAAGATCACTGTGGAGTTTTAGTATTTATTTTTTTTTGTCCTGCTTGACTTCAGCACATGCTCCTAGTTGCTGAGAGAGAGTTACCTTATTGCTTTTACATCAGGTTCCATCATGAAATATAGGGAATGTAGTGTTGGTGAATTCAGAACATATTGTGTGCAAAAAACTCCTCTCCTTCCCCTACACAGTAAGAGAGCATGTTGAGTTTTGAGGGTGTTTGAATGGCTTTAATGGAGCCATTTAGGTGATGTTAACAGAGCTGATCTGAAGGCAGAATTAGAGTTTATATATAGTAACTTAGAGCAGCAAGGGAAAGCAGCACATGTGCACCGGAGGGACAAGGACAGCGCTACCCAGAAACATCATAAATTAACATAGTGTGATGACATATGAAAAAAAGGGCCCTTATTAATGAACCAAATTGCTATTGCAATGAATGTTTATTTTTAGAGATACAGGAGATATGTTTTAAAGGCTATTATTTAAAAAAAAAAAAAAAGAAAGGAAGAAGGGGGGGATTTCGTTCAACATCTCACCACATGCTTCTGCTCTGCAATGCAGGGAAACAAGGAGAGCATTGGATTTCACAGATAGCACCACAGACAGCTATTAAGGCCTAATCCAGTGTCACATTTCTGCCCAGTGCTGGCTAACTACCAGCCCTATTTGCTGGCTTCTCTCTCCCTGTGTTTCTTCATTGTTTCAAGCCATGCAGAGACTTATCCTAATAATGGGTCAACCCTCAGCCAAATGTGTTCAATTGAAGGCCACCATGGGAGAATGGCAGGATATTGTCTTTCCAACAGCAAGTGAATTTCAGGCAGCTTAAGGCGGTATCCATTTCACTATAATGCTGGTTTATGTTACAGCCCTTTTCAAAGTTCTAATTGCCCTGTACTGCTGACATTTATAGACATCCCCTGACTTTAAATGAAAACACAACACTGAGGTCAGGAGGAGGTTCTGGAACAGCAAAGATCCCAGGTGAGGCCAGAGGAGGAAATTACTTGAAAACTCCCAAATGCCAAACATGTTGGAGTGAGGGGAGGAGAATAGAGAAAAGAAGAAAACACAGAGGTGAGGAAGACCCTATTCACAGCTGCAAAGGTACGGATGGATACCTATAGTGACTCTTACTTCTCCATACATCCAATGCCTGGATCACAGCTAAGCCTCTCTCTCCTCAGTTTCTCTCCCTTAGGTATAAACATTTAAAAATATTTATTCATCTGGATGTTTGTGACTCTGTTTTGGCCCAGCTCTTCATCTGTGTTATACGGGGGGAGCTTCAGCAGTAACTTTATGCCAGCTGGGAACCTGCTCTCACTGGAGAAAGTGCTCTGCCTATTACAGAGGACAAAACTCACAGATTTTCTTTCTCCTGTTCAGGAATCCTCATTTGAGAAAAACTGATTTAGCAGCAGTGATGGTAGGAAATATCATTATACAGGCTGGCCCTTACTTTCCAGTACACTGCACAACCTGTCAGCCACAATGTGTGGTAAAATCTGAGTTAAAGGGACAAAGTGAAGAAGCTAGGCATGTCTCTCACTCACACAGGGATCTATCTGTTAGAGTGGTAGACTTTGTCTGCTTACTTCATATTATTCTTGTGGTGTAAACAGCTCCGTTTTTCCAGGGGAAAAATATCTTGCAAGAACAAAGGAGATGGGATTCTACTGTGGTTTTGTTGAGTATTATTTTTTCCCTTCTGTCTACAATTGTTCTTACGTATTTCCAAGGGGGTTGAAGCCTGGCCTGTGCTCCCAGGCTGTTTGCCACCCATGGAGCCAAGCCAGGCAGGTCAGGGCGGCAGAAAGTAGGGACGGTACCAATGAATGCAATTTCTTCATTCAACGTGTTCAAAAGATGCCTATACCTTCAAGGCATCATCCCATCCTACACAAAGGGAACTTGCATCAGTGAGAAATGGTGGGGAAGAAACTCTACAGAGCTATAGCCTGTGTAGCCAGGGAGAACATGTTAAAATATGTTTAAAACTTTTAATTCTTTTACTTAAATACCATCAAGTTTATATATAATTCTTTATTTCTGTGATTACAAGTTGATATTACTAATTAATATTTATTATGCTTTTATATGGCAATTAAACCATCTTCTAAACATAGTTAACTGTGTGCTGATTTTCAAGTCATGTGTTTTATCCTCCTCATAGACACACTTTTACACCCTTCCTGCTGTCTTGCAAACTATCTAGTAGACATGCATCAGCCCTTATGCAAGATATTCAATAGCTGCATGATGACAGGTTAGAGTACTTCAGGCCAGTTATTTAGTTTGCTAATGATGATAATGATCCAAATCCATCTCCAGTGGCATTTAGTGGGAGACGAGTGACAAAACGCTTTTGAAAATCCTGTGATAAATGTCTTAATGGGTTTGATTCAGTTTCTCATACACAGATACTTAGTGTCACTCCAGAGACCTTACAATATCTGACAGAGGATATCTCCCACACAAGACTGGCAGATATAAATAGGACCTTCAAGAGAATCAGACATTTCTGGACCACAGCTTGAATATCTACAATAAGATGGGGGAGGAAGCGGGAAGCTCTCATATGCTTAGGAGAATTGAGCCCTGGATGTCTGACAACGCTTATACATCTAACCACTCCTGATTGTAGCAAGTTTAAATTCCAAATTACTAAACCAAAGGTAATTTCTGATAGAGAAATGAGGCCTACATTGTGGAGGAGGAAGTTTACTTACTTTTATTCTTTGTGGAAACGAAGCATGCATGCCACATAACCACAGTAAAATTCAGAGGAGATACAATTGCTTTAGCAGGGAGATGTTACTGCGTGACACTTAAGCAAAGGATGTGGCAAGATTCCTCTTCCTGGGATTTTTTGCAATTATAAAGCATCAGAGAATGGAATATCACTAGACCTGTTGTGAGGATAGACAATTAGGAGAAAATCGAATTCCTTTGACTTAGTGTTTTTCTCAATTTTGAAAATACACAAGAAACCTTTAAATATAGTGCATAGCCTTTTAATACAGTGAAGCACAGGACCTTATAAAGTAAACCTTGATCTAAAGCAGCTATTTCTCCTTAAATTTGTATCTGTTCCTATCACCAGGCACCAATAAAAGATACTGAAGTTGCCCTTTATATCTTTATAGATGGGATAGTGGAGTCCTATGGGACTGGTGTGATACTTAGCTAGCTGGAATAGAGGTGTGGAAGTGACTATTGAGCAGAATGCTCAGGACAGTCCTCCTTCTCCTTCAGTCCTGTAACTACTCCTCACATACACACCTGAGACTTAAAACCTTGCCTTTCTTTTAGCATTCCACTGTTGTGTCAGGGTTCATAAAGTAACACTTGGGCTGCATTAAGCTTTCAGTGGCATTTCTGCTGATGCCTTGGGAAGCCTGGGCTGCAGCAATCTTGTCCAGCTTCACTTTCCACCTGATCCATCCTATACAGAGCAGGAAATCCAGAGATGGAGAGAGGAAGAGAAGAGGGAGATCTCTTTCAAATGCATTCATGCAACATCTCATCTTTGACTTTTTTTCCCAGAGCTGTAACAAACATAACTCTGTGTTATTAATAGATCCAGTGATTACAAACAAACTCATCTGCCATTTTATTTTGGTTTTTGACACTATATTTTCATTAAAATTGTCCAACTAAAGTAGATTAACAGAGTATAAATTACATTCTCTATTTCCTCTTTCTTCTCTTAATTTCTATGAAGTCTCAGAAGTATGTTATTCTCCTAATGGGATGTGTCAGTTCCCTTAAGACCTGATAGGTATTTATGGCAGGCTTTTATTTGAGGCTTTTATTCTGTCCTGATTCTAGTTGCTCCAAAAAAACCCCCAAACAAACAACAAAAAAGACCCCAAAACCCCCCAAAGTCTATTCAAAAATATGCTTAACTTAAAGATATTTATGAATGGGAGGCCTTTTTCTAACACAGGTTCTTGTTCTTGCAATATCATTTCTGAGCAGAAACTAATTTATGTTTCTACTGTTTTCCCTTGTTAAAGGGAGTACTTGGTATGCAGCAAAATGTTCGGCCAACATTTCATTACATTTTGGGATCCAATTACTCATGTAGGGTTTTGGGTATTTTTTTTGTAACTTGGTGTAAGTTTCCTTTTCCTGATGAGGTTTTATTTTAATTCCCTCCAGTCTGCAATGTCCTACAAGCATTTTGTGATACTTTTTAAATTGTAGCAGAGATACAGAATATTTTTTTTCTTAACAAATCTGGAAAAGAACCAACTTTGGATGAAATGCATCTCCAAGACTTTAGAGTGAAAGCAACATTAAAGGGTATCTAATCAGACCTACAGTAATAACATCACCAGCCTTGTTATGGGGCATATATATATCTAAAGGCTTGTGATCTGCTGAGTTAGGAAGTTAGCAAGCTGGAGGGTCTACCACAATTTCTGAGTGCCCAATCAGCTGCACCACATATTACACACACCATGGAAATTATAACCTAGTCTATAGCTTTTGTGTAATCAATTTGGAATGACCAGACTTGGTCTCAAAACAAGACTTCCAGGATGCAAAACCCACAGATCTGAAGAAAACCACAACTCCCTATATGCAAACTATCACATTTTTATATAGTACAGTGAATCTAAAGAATTTAAAACAAGATGCAGAAAATCTGAAATGCAAGCAAACTAGTTGTGCTGTTTGCCTATGACCACAGAAAATGACTCTGGATGTCCTATACAGCCTGTAACTGTTTAAAGAACATTTAATGAGTACATAGAAGTTGCCATCTATGAATCCAGGCATATAGCCTCACCAAATCCTAATATAACATTTCTTTTGCTTGTAGCTCCTTGGCTCCTGAATTCCAACACAGTCTGTAAATGATAAAATTTCTTACTCTTCAAAAGGTTGATCTGTGCTTGTGAATTTTAAGTAACATCTGTTCTTAAGAATTTCAATTACTTTGCTCAGCATTGATGTAAATTGTTGGGGTTTGGTTGTGGCTTTTTTTTTTTAAGTTGTCCTCCTCTACTGCATCCATTTGCCATTTTATGCAAGTTTTCATGCTTTTATTAAACTTGGCAAAAGCCAGAAAATCTACTATCTTTTATAAGTAAGTCTGGACAATTTGAAATAATCCATAGCTGCCAAGGTAGCACTATGGACCTGTTCAGTTTGAACAAAGATACAGGGCAGCATCTTACCTTGTAAAAACCCCATCTGTTTTGCCACATTTCTGTCACCTCATCCCTTTTTCGTGAATATGGCAAAGTTAGTAAAGTGAAAAAAGAACATTAGAGGATAAATTCACCCCAGGCTTTGCAAAATCTGCTTTCAATGTATATTCTTGCCTGAGTCTTTTTCTGTTTAATACTCATGTCATTCCAGTAAGAGATGTGCCATTAAGCTTTGGTGGGCTTGTGGTAACAAATTAACAGGACAGTGAACTGATAAACTATTCTAGCTAGTTAAATAAAAGCATGTCTGCCCACATCCTTGCTTTCTCAAGAATAAATAGGAATTCTGTTGTTTTTCTCTCTAACACACACTAAGGATAGAAACAATGAGGCCTGTGGTGCTTCTACACTAAAACAATGGTCCCTTCTGAAGAGGTATATTTCTTCACAGCAACTGGCCCTCACATTTTTGAGGCCAAATTTTCAGTATTAAAAATTCAACCAATTCACATCACCGTAATATCGTACCCTGATTTTTCAGGCCAGTAGCTTTTGTAATAAATATTACAATTTCTTTACAGTCACAAAACTCTAATCATTTGACTATAATAAATATCTCTACAGTATCCACCAATCCCTGAGATGCCCATTCTCTCTTCCCTTTATAGCCACTTATGAGGAAACAAAACCATTTACCATGGCATTTTTTTTATGGCACACTTTAAAATTGCCCAAATCCCATCTGCAAGGAGGGATAAGAGTGTATAGAAACTAGCTGGAGGCTGTCTTCATTTTATTATTAAAATTTTACCCACTGAGGCATCTGCAGTGAGGCTTTTGGAGGAGCAATGTTTTTAAGACAGTGATAGCTGAAGCCCTGATCTGAATGGAGAGGCTGAACAATCATGTGGCCATAACCGCCTGATATAATATAGGACACGTCTTACCCTGGCTGATGGCTCAGGGAACTAAAACTGTCTCCTCTCACCTCTGTGAAAAATCCGTGCTTGCAAGTTACAGCTGCTTTAGATCAGAGAAATAAAAGATAGGGAGCAGTGTCTGGTTAGAGAAATCACTGAGTAACCTAAAACTGCTTGCAATACAGAGGTGTCTATTTTGACACACAATAGCATGGTTTGCATAGATCTTTTCTAAGCTCCACAAAAATGTTCTGCTTTCTGTTGAGCTCAGTGAAATAGATATGAATCCTCTGCAACCCTCCTGATATCACTAAAGTATTTAAATGTCTTACCTCTGATCTCCATCGTGCTGTGAAGCAAAATGACTGACTGAATGTTCTGAAACTTTGTCAGTCTGGAGTTATTAAAAAATATTTACAGATAGAGTCAATAAGGAAACAGATTTACAGCTTTTTAGTAAAATAAAATGGGGAGAAGGGGACAAGATTTCCTTTAGTGTTTGATCTATACTGGGCCAAATAATGGGTAGGCCCAAATAATCTCTTTCTCTATCCTGCAGTTATTTAGAGAAATCAACATATTTTCTGAGCACTAAGAGGAGTTTCTGATGGTTCACTGTTCTCAGACAAAAACGATTGCCCAAGGTTGGGAACCCAGTGGTCCTGTCCTTAGGGCAGATCTGTCAAGAATGAAGAGAATTTGCAGAACACTTCTTTGTTTTACTGAAAGTGTCTCAAATTCATTACATCTTCAAGAATACAAATGCACACATTACACGCAGAGATCTTGCTATCAGGAAAATGATGACCGGATGTATTCATGGCAAAGAACAAAAGCATAAATAAATAAGATCCTGACAAAGAAAAGTATTTAAACATTTTGAAGTATGTGTTCAGAGTAAAACATCTACATAATCACTTGATCAAAGTGTATTAAAAATACAAAACTAATCTCTTACTTTTCTGCAAGGGAAATTGGACAATGTGGTCCTAGTTTTCCGACATATCCTATTGTATCAAATCACATAGCTTAAAACTACAAAATGTCTGTCAAATGAGAAAAGTTGTATTTAACATGCAGTTTAAACTCACAGAAATTATTAAGCCCAATATACAGTTTCTGTATATATGTACAAATTCATCTACAAACATACTGTCTAAACTCTTAGCATTACTTCCTAAGCTCTTGCAAGGCATGAGAAGACAACACAGTCAAGTTACCCACCATAGCACATCCCCCTATCAAACAGAATGTGACATAATTAAAAACTCAGTGTAACTTCATACGGCTTAAGCAAATGCACTATTTAGTGGTGACTTTCCTGAGTGGGCTGGTAGTGGACCTAAGGAAGTCATAAAGTTTCCCTTGTACCAGAACCCTGAGTGTTACCAGGGTAGCAGCCATGCCAGTGATCAGCTTATTTTCTCCCATCATCTCCGCACCCAGCACTGTCATGTCTTCTCCATATCCAGACAATCCCTTTATCATGTTATAATGCATGAAGAACACTCTAGTATAATTTTCAGTTGACAAAGGCAAGGGCTTTAAGGAGACGGTTCACGTGTAACTCACAAACTCTGAAGTTTTGGTATGATGGGTAACATCTACTCATTGTGGGTGGGGAGGGAGGAGGGGGGAGTCTGAATTGTAGTAGCCCCAGTTCAGTTACACCTTAGGTAAACTACCCTTCTATGGAAATATATATGTGGAAAGATGTGAAGACAATACGTGCCGCCTTCTCTATGCCTGGAAACAGTTGTGCTTTCACTCATCCCTCTTTAGACATCTGCCTCTGGCAGTGATCTCTCTCTCCAGTGACAAGAAGAGAAATTAAGCAAGTGTCTGCCTATAATATAAACAGCATTGCCAAGGACCTGAAATTAGGTGGGATGATTCTAGTTTTCTGTGATAACCTCTCATGGTCCATCTCCACTTAAATTTCTAAATGTAGCTTCAGTAATCAGGCATTTTAATCACTTGAATTGCCCTTGCCCAGCCCGAGATTACACACTGCTATGTACCTACTTGTTCATGATGGTCAGTGCTGCAAATGAGCCTAGCAGGTAGTCTTGCATGGCACTTCATGATCATGTACCTTGGACATGTATCCTAGCTTCCACACTGACACAGTAGCTAATTATAAAAGCAAATTGTAAGCCTATCTGTTTGTCCTTGCCTGTTGCCAAGTAATGTTTAGTTTGATGTGAGACAATAGTATCAAGATGCTTGAGCCAAGGTTGATATATAATAAGAAAATGATGTTAAGAGAAAACAATTGTAATAAGTAACTTTCCTCAAAAGGAAAAGAATCAGTTACACTATTTTACGTGCTCTTTCATTCTAGTAATAGCTTGTATGTCAGAGGATAAATTTCACTTCACGTGTTAAAGTTATGACTACTGTTTCAGTTTCTTTGATGTTTATAACAGATGAAGAAATATGTAGCTTTCTTTAGTGACTTATAAAAACTCAAAAATTTCTTGAGTACCAGACATCTAGCTCTGAAAAATCAAATGAACATTTTTGTTTACAAAAGAGAAGAAAAGGAAGATAATATGGTTATAGACTATTGAAGTGAACATTTGGATCCATGATCCCAGAGCTGTCTGGTTGCTCTGTCTGTGACTTTGATTTAACCAATGTCTACAGCTATGCATAATTTTAAACATTCTGACCTTTGTGCAGTCAACAAAAATTAGGATGCAGCTAATATATAACCAATTGAAGATTCACATCCTAATCAGTATCACAGCACAGCAGGGATCATCCATTGCACCTTTGGACATCATTTCAAGTTGTGATAACCTGAGTAAAATTAACACACTTCCTAATGTACTAGGAAGAAAAACGAAAAAACAATGAAGCCTTATTCAGAATATATATCAATTTTTTATCTTCAGGACTTCTGCAGTAAAGCTGAACCCACTAATTCCAAAATTTCTAAAACTTTTTCCTAGTTCAGCTATTTATTTTCACATGTGTTATGTTGAGTTTTATAACCTAAATCGACAAGTTTTCAAATTGAGCCCCTTAAAACATGGGAGAATAGAGCTGGCATTTCTATTAATGCTGCCCATTACTAACATGCAATCTTTTGCTCCTTAAATTCTACTTGGTTGACCAACCCAGGCATAGTTTGGGATAAGCTGTCCATAGGTAAACTTCCCAAATTCCCACTCAGGAAATCAGTTCTTTTCTTCATTTTTTTCAGTTCCTAACTCTTCCAGCTATTTATGGCTTGCTCTTTCCACCCAGGCTTCTGAAGGCATTTTTACTCCTCATGACCCTTCAGCACTTTCTCTGGATGCCTTCTGCCTGTAAAGAAAGGCAGGATTGGCTTTTGATTTATCAGCTAAGTCCCTGATGAGAATGAAAATACTTTTCCTGTTGTGGTGGAGAAGGAGTGTATGCAATGGCTTGACCTGCCCTGACAGCTCTCTGTGTTTATTAACTTGTCTGAAACATTTATTTTGGGATGTCAGCCATTAATCTCAATTAATGCTGATTTTTTTGCAGGAGACTACTGGAAAACTACTTTCTGTTAAAACTTTTTGTTTTGCAGAATAATGCTTAAGCATTCATATAGAAAAATCTGAAGCAGAATAGTTGGTATATTTTAATATTTTGCTAGCATTATGCATTATTGGACTTCGTTTAATCACATTTTTAATTTAAATTAAAATCTGGCTCCTCACTGCGACCAGAAGAAAAAATGCATTCACCTCCACCATGTTGTGTACAAAGACACAATAGCAAGTCTAGGAAACAGTACAGTCTATTTCTGGATGGCAGATGCTTTGTAGTGTAATCATTATTCATTGGCTGCAGGGATTTTCAGGCAGACTGCCAAACAGCCCATGTGCCTCTGCTTATTGCCACATTTCTTAAAGGTAGGGTTTTAATTGGAAAGGGGAGAGATCATGTGTGATTTGCTATGCAATTTTTGACAAGTATTATTTTAAATTAAGTGCTATGTCACTTTTTCACATGCAGGAAACTTTGGAGAATGTGAACTGCCTCTCCAACAATGACACATTAAACTATCAAGCTCCACAAAACACAACTGTTGATAAGAAGAGAGAAAAAATGGGAAATTATTGACACTGGTCTGCAGCTTGGGCCCTGAGATAAGTGTAGGCAAAATGTAATGCATATATCCACCATAAAGAGCAAGTGACGTGTTTATTAATGCGTTCCTTCTCCAAGGCAAAGTGGTATTACCAGGTACTTTTTATCTCTGCCTAGACCTGTACCTTCATCTATATTTTGTACAATATGCCGCTTCCATATGGCAATGGATAAAACACAGATCTACAGATGAGTCTAATTCCAGGACTTGATGGGCATGACAAACATATGGTTTACATCTTCTAGACCCTATCTAAGGTTTTACAGATGTCCAGATCACCACATCCTTAGGTCTTGATCTGTAGATATAGAATGTAGCCCTATAGGAATAAAACTATAGGTTTTTGTCTTAGAGGAACTAGAGTATGGTGAAAAGATTAATACATTTTTTCACTGCAAACTTGAAAGGTGCAATTTTCACATTTGAATGTCTAGAACCCATAAATCGATTTCTAGCTTTTAGCTTACTTCAGTACTGTGAGACTTGATTTCAGCACCTCCAAATGAAAATGTCATCTTGGTATATAGATGTCTTAATAGATGGGCTTCTCATGTGTGTATCAGCAGTGTAGATGTGTACATCTGAGCTGGCCATCTAACTCTCCATTCAGACAGCAAGAGGAAGAGACTCCTGTTAAGCACTGCTCATGCCCCTTTTCAACATCTATCCTGCAGCTAAATGCTTCACCACCTTATGAAGATTTTGTGATACATCACCAGGGGTCAAGAAGAGTGTACTAAGATATATGACTACAAATAATGAAGAAAAAAAATAAAAAGGAACAGAATAAGTAATCCGGAAAAAAGTTTTCTAAATATTTCTAATAGTGAAGTCTCAACAGGCATAAAAGAAAAGCTGCTCATTACTTACAGGCATTTTCTTCAGTATCTTTGAAGCCTGACCTTCAAAGTCATTACACATCAGACAGTCACAATACATTCACAAATTGCCAGACCTGGTTGTGGTCAAAAGGTGTGAGTTTCCCTGTTGCTCCTGAAAATACCTCTGCATGTAATCTGCTGGTTTTGCTACTTTTATAACTTCAGCTATCTGGCACTTTTCTCCACCTTAACCTTACTAGTGCACCTACTCAACTTTCTTCACAAGATATCCTGTGATGCTCCACCAGGTTACTACTTTCCACAAAGTTGCCAGGATATGCATAAAAATATTCTGATTCTCATGCCTGCTCCCCCTCTAACTTATCCATCCCTTTTAGGAAACCTGACTGACTGTAGGTATCAGTTTGAATTATGTAGACCAAATCTGCTAAGCTTTCAAACATTTTATGAGTAGATGTAATCTTTCTCCCACTTGGAGAATCATGTTTTGGTTTTCCTTTTCGTTATGCACACTGATTGCTAAGGTCAAGGTATGCCTTAACAGAGTTTATTTTAGACATGGGAAAATTTAGGTGTGGAAAGCCTACAAAAGATGGAGAAGCTCCATTACAGGGTATGATGCTGAACAAGATCCTGTCCTGCTGGCATAGGACAGATTAAAGTCATAGTGGCCAAACCTGGGTTACTGGAGGTTGCTGCATGTTGTCAGTTGGCAGGGATTTTTATGTGTGCATTATGAATAGAAAGTATCCTAAAGATGAAGTGGGGAGATGGAAGCTCTTTCTCATCCTTCTGGGAACATGAGAGGATCTTGGTGCTGGCAAGGTATGGAAGGGAGAAGGGGAATGAACCCATCAGTCAAGAAGATGCTTGCCCTATTCTTCAGTTCCCCAGATAAACCAAGGGTCTAAGATATCTAGGAAAGAAGGAAAGAATATCTCAGAAAAAAAAAGAGTCTGCAAAATGTTCTCAGACACCAGAGAATTCCTTAAGGATAAAAATAAAAAGGAACAAAAAGAGGTTTGGGGTCTGGTCTGAATGATTAAGCAGCTTTTTCCATCTCTAATTTCTATGACTTCATACTTGTGTGTTGAAATACAGACTCCACTAAAACTGATGATGAAGCTCCCACTGAATTCCAGGAGCCAGGCTTTTATCTGTAGTGTCTAAGGAGAACTTTTACTAACTCTGAAAGTCCTAAGTGCTATTTGATGAATTTCCAGCTGCCATAAAAGCTATTGTTGTCTTAGGAATACTGCAAGCACACTTCCATTTCAAAAAAGATCTGTACAAACATAAGTATTTCTGTAAGTATAAGGCTTGCTTTCTGTTTCTCACTGTCTTTAACAAGAGATATTTCCACTGATCAGTCTGAGAATTAAAAAATAGTTATCTTACAGATGAATAACTAAATCTTAAAAATCAAAGACTGGGTCTCCAAATCTATTTGGTGTGTATGCTGCCCATAACCGTTTTTTTATGCTGATAGTTCCTGCTACTCACAGCTAACAGCCTGAAGTGAAGCTCCCAGGCTCCACTGGTCTATAGATACAAAGGAAATAAGGGAGATCTGCAGGGAATTTGGAGAAGCCAGTTTGTTCCACACAAATGCGCACATTGCAACTACTATGAAATGTGGACAGCAGAATACTTAAAATATTCTGTCTCCATGCTAGACTTCCTTCCCAGCACTTCTGTGGCACAGATGTCCTTCTGGGTCTCGTTCCCTTCCCTGGCTGAAAAAAGGTGACACCATATCTCCCATGTTCCTGCAACTCTTTTCTCTTTCT
>VXBX01005880.1:147193-170814 GCA_013400415.1 Scytalopus superciliaris | reverse complement strand
TCCTTTTTTTTTTTTTTTTTTTTTTTTTTTTTTTTTTTTTTCAGGGGAATGCAACGTATCATTTCCCATTAGCTGGCAATGTTTTAATTTTTTGATTTAGGAATTAAATATTCATGAACAGGGTAAGAAGGAACTAGTGTGAGTTCTTCTCTGTGGTTTAGAGCCTTTCCCCTGATGGAAAGTAGAGTGGGAACCTCCTTGGAGGCAGGAGAGTATTCAGCAACGCTCGCTCCTCTTAAATACTGTCACACACAGCATATTCTCTGGAGAGGGTGCGAAGGACTGTTGCCTCTTCCAGTTGTCATGAGAGGGAATAGCTAAAGACACTGCCTTGCACAGACCTGGTTTGTGTAAGCATTTTCTTACCTTTGGGTGAGGAAGGCAAAGCAATGTCCACCCTATGGATCCTAAGATCAATTAGAACATAAGTTACTTGGGCTTTCTGATTTTCTTAGGACACATATACTTCTGACAGTGTTTCCCTTTTCACAATTGCAGCAGACACTAGAGCATTTCCAGTCCATCCCCTGATGCTGGAAATGCTCAAGTTTCCCCTTTTGGAAGGGCTCAGCTGTGCTGTGTGAATCATCATCAGTCTCAAAAAGGAGGGCAGGCCTATATTTTCTCCCCAGGTTTCCTCATCTGTGTCCAGGTTTCCACTTCTGCCCATGCCACCTGGGTAGCCTTGGACATATGGTCAAACTCACCTCCCAAGAAGTAGCAAATGCCTAAGGCAAATCAAAAAGGTTAGGTGTGCTGAGTCATCCTAGTTTGTAATTAAAGAGAACAAAAAATACATGTGTAACAAGGGTGACAGGTTGTCAGAGCACAGCTCAGCATCGCATTGTTATGTTTGCTGTTGGCTTCATCCGGGAACTGTCATTTGGCAGGACTCCTTTCCACATCATCTGTATAGCAATGCCACTTCCTGTCCTTTCATCACTCTCTGCTGTGGTCAATATCTGTGTAGTTTCATTCCTACAAAACACTCGTTGATCTTGCCATTGATTTTCATGCAAGACACTTTTCCAGGTTCTTTCATTCTTAATTCATTCTCTTATTTCCCTGACTTGAATGTTCTCATGTGGTTATAATTGTTTTTAGTGAATCTGTGCTCCTTAAAAGAAGCAGACAAATCAGTATGCTGGCACAGGCCACAGCAGACAGATTGCAAAGTTATATTTAAGACTGTTGAGGTTTCTTTCTTTATTGACAGAACGGAAAACAAGATCTGAAAAGGGCAAAGCTAACTTCAGAAAAACCTAGTTCTGTCCTGCAAATGTCAAGTTAATGTGCCATTTTTTTCATCTTATGTGTGAAATGGTGAGGAAATAACCAGATTTGATTAAAACCATGTGCACAGCAATATGAATAACAGATTATATGCATATCATTAATAATCTTTCTATCAAAGTGTTGGGAGCTTTTTTCCCTTTAGTTTTCCATTTTATATAAATTATCATCATTGCCTGGGTTTTTTTTCAGACGTTGAGGCCTCCTGTAAAAAGTCTTTAGATAAGGACTGATTTTACCAGCCATAAAGCAAGGCAGAGACCTGTTGATGTTGAGGCAGAAGAAACACCATTGTGCCCAAAAGAATCTTGTATGGCCTTCAGCCTTCACCTGTATTTCCCCAGATAAACAACTGTAAGACTAGAGTTTTTGATGTCTCTAAGTTTATTCCTGAATCCCTCTTTCTTAGGAATTTAACATGAGATGTACTGAACAAATGAATTGATCAAAATTATACATACATATGTTACATAATAATTAAAATGCATTAGATTATCACCATACAAATTAGCAACATGACATTCATTCTCTCAAATGAATTTATATCAATTTGAATGTGCTGCAAGTCTGACCAAACAAGAAAAAATTCCCTGCACTGGGAAAATTCCTTGGCATCAGCTCTTCCCATATTCTAAGAATAAGCAATCAATTGAGTGTGTTTAAAACAGCAAAGAAAAAACTCATGGAAGCAAATACTTCCCCACAAATACCTACAGACTGAATATTCTGGGAGAAAATTTTTGAGATACTAACAGTAAAACAGCATGAGACAGAAGAAATATTTTTACCAGAAAAATCAGTGAGGAAACAACGAAAATAATCTCTTGCATGTAACAGAAAGCAGAACTGCCAGGGAAGCTTTTTGTTATAGAACAGACTAGTTTCAAGCAAGAAGGGAGAGCTAAAGAATGATAGTTTATGCAAATAAGTCAAGAAAGTAGAGACTAACAAATTAAATTGTATTAACAAAAAGTATAAGTAAATCCCATGTTTATATTTGAATGCTGAAAAAAGTACTGACAATTAAATGAAAAAGCTAGAGCTTTTCCATTGCTATAAATAACACATTATCTTAGCAAATTGCCTAGAAAATCATCGAAACAAGACAATGAAGCCTGCCTATGCTGGATGGACTCATATTTGCTGGAGAGAACTCAGGTCATACTACTCAATGGAATTAAATTTGCTATGGCAAGTTTAGTAGCCAAACAACAGAGAATACACTGGAAATGTATAGTAAATTTGTCAGCTAGACTGTGGTTTTCTGAATCCTTCCAAAGTACAGACATGGAAAAAGCTTCCAGAAAGTAAAATCTCACTGTACTTCCCAAATAAACCCAGACAAATTATGGAAAGGTATTTATGAAAGGCTTAGATTTCCCTCTTCTGTATATTAGTGTTTGGACTCCATACCTACAAGAAGCCTCAAAGAATGTATAGCTTACAAGCTAATATGCCATGCTGAAATTAATTATGATATGAGTAATTTTTGCCAATCTCTGTACAGGAAAGTATGTTGTGATGGAATCAAGGTTGTCTGGGAGAACTCTTGGCTTTCTTTCCTGTGAACTTGTCCCTTCTTTGTGATCCCCTTTTTCATTACAGATTTGTCATATTCTGCAGCAAAGGAACCAGGAATCCCAATGGATAAAAACTATGTTCTTACCATGTGACTGTGTTTCAGTCTCAGCATATGTATGAGGCCCTGCTTAACCTCTTGATCTGGTCTAGCAAAAAGCAGAGAAAAGGAAAGAGAAAAAAATGGAAAAAAAAATTAAATTAAAGAATTAAGGAAAATTGGAACTTTAGGTAGAATACCCAGTGTCTACTTTAAAAATCATTTTATGGAAAAGAGACCCTGAGACCAGCTCAGTTGGTTAGAGCATGGTGTGTATAACACCAAGGTCCTGGGTTTGAACCCTGTATGGGCCATTCACTTTAAAGCTGGACTTGATGTTCCTTGTAGGTCCCTTCCAACACAGAATATTCTGTGACTCTGTGAAAGCAACCGCATGTCTGTGGGAATTTGGCGTTTTTCTTTCCTTGTTAGACAATTATCCCTTTTTAATTTGGATGACTTCACAGTAGCTTGATTTATAGTGTGGACCCCAAACAACTTTCTCTGGCCTACCTGAAAGAGTCAGGAGCCTCAGAGCAGGTTGTGAGAAGGTGCACTGAGGTAATGAGTGCAGGGAAAAAAAGTAAAGAATGCATGTCTTTGCTATCAAAACTGTTGTTCATGTAACTGTCCGGAGGAAACACAATATTCTAATCATATATTTTCTGAAGTAGCTGGATTTTGTATTGTTATTTTCAGTTCCATCCTACTCGGGATTCTCAGAGCCACAAATAAATCCATACACAACCTTGTTGAAAACTTGGGACCACTTATTTTTAATTAATCCATTCTTCTTCTAATGAATAAAGATTTAAAAAAAGGAGTATTTATGCTTTATAGTAAATGTAGATGTTCTGTTACTAGCTTTAATTTAGAATTTAAACAAATTTATTTTTCAATTTCCTATGAATCGCAATTTTTATAGACTGTCATGACACTTATATTGTCAACATGTCAAAATGTCATATCAGAAATGCAAAAATGCTTGCAATATTTACTAAAACTTGGATTTTAGTGCCAAAACAATGACAAACCTCAATGACATCTGTAATTTGTACAAACCTAGCAAATCCATTGTGCCACACACAATAAATAGATATTTCATCAACTTCAGTGAGACTCCTGTAAGTGACAGCTACTTCCCTGATTAAAGAAAAGATAGATACTAAGTTCTGTTCTCAGATATATTAACACAAATCTGGAATTATTCCAATTTAAGTCAATTAAATTACTTTAGCTACCCAAAGAAGTTGCACTATGATGTAATTGATATCATCACTCAATTTTCACTCAAGCAGAACATAATAATACTCTCCACAATCTGCATGCCTCTTCTAAAGAAATTCATTCATACAAATCTATACAAAACTGGAAAATGTTATTGAGGCTTGTATTTAATCATTTTGCTCTCTGAATAGTGAAGTTTTCCTGCATTGTATCATGGTCATGCTTTGCATACCAAGAGATACTAGTAATGGCTGTTAAAATATCCTGTCATTTAAAAAAAAATAAAATTACAAAACTGACATGACATTTGACAGGATTACCATTTGCAAGAAGAGAATTACACAAATGCAAGAAGCTGAAAGGGTGATCACTTTCTGTATTTCTTCATATTAACTTCATTGGATATTAATCTTCCTGTGCAGTTTCCAACACAGGGAATTATGTGGGAGAGACTGTCAAATGTGTTTTCTGTCTGCTCTTAATTGGCTTCTGTTGATGCCCATGAATTTAGACATTCACTTGAATGGCAGATTTTGTTCAACATTAAGTGTGTTTGGAAATTGCTTCTGCAAGTTACAAGGGACTGGGAAAAAATGTTTTCCTCAGGCTGAGCTCTTCTTTGGTTAAGTATTGCCTCAAAATAGATCCCACAGTGGGACAAATGTGTTTGTTGCTTAGATATGGTCTGCCAGATTTTCATGTGGAATATTTCAAGATGAGAAGGGAGAATGACCTGTACCGTGCAAGTTCTTCATGGGCATTTAACACCCACAGTTTGAAACTCTAACTCTGTTTATTTTCTCAAATAAAAACGGAGACCATGTTTCTGGGTCCTAGGTTTGGACCAGACCTCCCTGCCAGTGAGGCCTGGCAGGAATGACTGAATAAGCAACCACTTTGGGTCATGCTAAAGTAACCCCGGTTTACTGGCTGGAGAGAGCAGCCAGAACTTGCAGTTGCTCCTGGGCTGGCTGACAATTTGAAGCCTGTTGTTGCTAGCCCTTCCCCTGACCTTCAGCTTGACTTTTGGCTACTGACTTTGTTTTGGTCCCTGAACACAGATCCTCATACTAAACACTGACTTGGACTGTGTGTGTTCTATTGCTTAAACAAAGGTCATACGATAGGTTTTTCAAGTGTGGAGAGTAAACCTTAATAGTCTCATGTCTTCACAGTGTGTATTAGAATATGCCACCCCTGGTGAGTTTAATTCAGGTGCTCCCTGGCATCTGGGTTAGCTGTGTGGATGTGTACAGCTACAGCAGAAAGCCGTCCTCTTGTTACTACAACCAGATGTGTACACCTCGTATGAGGTGCTAGGACTCATAAGGACATATCCTGGGGCTCGCAGTGCAGTATGAAGTGGCGTTACTCTGAATTGTTTTCATTATGTGTTGGGAAAGACTCTTATTCCTTTCTAGATGATTACACTGAAGTGCTCACAGCCCACCAACTCAGCAACATTTCCTTCCTATTTGTTATACTTCATATTTCTGTCTAGGATTTTTATATTAACAGATGGTAATACACAGACTCTACAGACCTGTTCTAACTGCTGACATTAATTCATTTTGAAGCCTCAGAGCATATTTTGTGATGTGAGAGGTACAGTAGGGCAAACCTGGCATCTGAGGAAGGCAACTTGACTTTGTTAAGAAGATCACAGAGATTACAAGTGAATATAGCAGGTTTTAATAACTACAACATTTCCTCATGCTGAATGTCAATATTAGAACAGAGTGCGAGGACTCTATCACTGTGCTTTCTGGGATAGACTTTAAGCTGTTGCATGAAGGAGGTGCTCCAGCCTAGAAAAGGATACACAAATCAGTAAAACCTCAAGCCAGAACCAGGTTATTGTTAAAGATCTCCCTATAAACTGACCTTCGAATGGCCAAAGCTTTCTTTGTAATTTATAATAGTTCAGTGCTGCCAATGGCAAGGACTGTAGTGATGGACAGGTGAGTTATTGTTGGGGTATTGGTACTGTTGAAGTCTTCTAAAATTCCTGAAATCCTCAAACAATTAAAATTTTGGGGCTTCTATCTGTTTTCTTGTTTTCTTGACCTGGATGTTGTGAGATAAGAGAAAAGAAGAGATACTAGACTAACAATCCCTTACTAGCCTATACTGCTGTCATATTTTAAGGCTGAAGTGGCACTGGAAGAGCTGAACTTAGCTAAGGAGTAGGGCCTTAGTAGGAATATATCTGCTTGTGTCTGTGGACCTCTTTTAAGCTTTGTGACTGAGTACAGTGAAGACTGAGGAAATACGTGTGTTACCAAAAAATTGCACTATGAGTTCAGTCTCCAACACACTGACTTGAAATTTCTGCTGCAGAGGAAATTGCCCTGCACCACTGTGATGGCAGGGATTGAAATCTGGGCTAATACAATCAGGATGCTAAGTGAAGTTGCAGGTGCCCTGTTGTTCATTGCAAGCTGCTGTGAGATTGCTGCACTTTGCAAGCACTTGGGGCTTAAAGACAGCTCAAGTCAGCCAGAAGACTGAAGTTACACACTGGGCTTCCAGCCCAAATTTTCTCTGAATTCTCAATTAAGTTGAAAAAACCCAAAAATATATGGATCAATATACCTATACTAGTGCATCCTGCAACTTAACTCGCAAGAATTGTTGTATTTCTATGACTAATACCTGCATCGTGCTCCATTTGATACTGTAAACCCTTTTTAATGTATTTGAAGATGTGGTTTCTCTACTTAGAGTCTCACCTGAGTCATACTTGCTAGGAATGAAAAATGAAATAAAGAAAATTGAGGTCCTACCCTCAACTAAAGCTTTCTGTGAAAAATCTCTGTTTAGTTCAGGGAATATTTTACACTTGGATAAATGATTTCTCAGTACTAGACAACATCTGGACCTACTAATGGCCCTAAGGTGAGAGTAAAGACAGTGGTCTCTGGGTTGCTGTGTTGCTGGCTTTTCTCTGTTGGCCTCTCCAGTCTGGTCTTCCTTCTTACCCTGAGAGGTCAAAGAATCCCAGTTTAGGGTTTTATTGGCTGAAAGATGCTTAATTCCCTCTGGTCCTAAAGCTACTAATTGCTGTTCCAGCTCTACTTGTCTTTCTGTTCCCAGTTGAGTCTTAGTAGCTCACCTTTTTCAGAATGGAAACAGACTTTCTACTTAGGGAAACAGTGAGCAATTGGTCCAGGTCATCATAGTGCAGACAGGTTCTTAGTGAACTACCAGATCAAAACACCAGTTGGGTTTATGGACACCAAGTATGTTAGGTGCAACAGATTTGCAGGGACATCCTGGGGCAACTCCAAGTGCAAGACAGTGCAGACAGATTATTAAGAACAGTTCTGAGAAAGTTTTGGATGAAGTTCAAATCACTGAAATGACTAATGCATTTCAGATTTGGCCAAGAAGTGGCAGTAAGCTTTCATTTTCAACAGAGGGGCACCAACCGTTAAACAAGTTCTCTCTGACACGTTGCTTTATACCAAATTCACTCTTGCAGCAACTTAATAATTGGTTACTTTTACTACCAAGGCAAATTGTTATGTGAGGTTTGTGCACAGATAGGATGATTTGTTTCTTATGTCCAAAATATGTTTGCTGCAGGCTGGGTTTGCTGCTAAGTAGATAAACCACATCTGAAGCACTAATGCTCTCATAAACTGACTTCTGCTTTCTGATCATTTCTTTTAAACACAGCTTCTCTTCAGCATCAAAAAACATTAGCACTTTTCAGAGAAACCAGATCCCTCAACTTTGACACATGATTTAGCACCCTGATCATTACACAACACATGGTTTCAGAGTGTCTGTTGCAATTTTAAACATGTGGGATGCTACTTGAACTACACTGTCTTTTTCACAAACTGCCCTGGAAAGTTTATTGTACATATTTTCAATCAGGTTTCCTGGCTCTTTAAGTATAGTTTTCTCAAATAGCAGGCAACATTGAATCACTACATGAAACATCATAATGCAGTGTGGATGAAGCAGGTGCAACTTTCATGGCCTGTACTCAGAGGTGTTGTGAAGTCACAAGTGTTTTGGGTTTGGTCTCTCTTACTCCATTTTTGGCATTTGGAGACAATCTAAAAACAAGCATAATACAAATGTCACAACTGCAGGGAAGCAAAATGTTGCTTTTTGACATTTTAATTTCCTCCTTTGGTATCCTGAGACATTTATGGGAAGCAAACTCCTCACAGAGACAGATTGAGCCCTTCCAAGGTAGCACTTGCTTACATCAGTATGGAGTTTTTCATGGGCAAAGGAGTGGGTAAGGGAGTTTAGTTTGCCGTGGGATGCCCTCTTTGATCCAGCTCACCACAGGCCCACATAAGTGCTAATAACAATACTTGGGAGGGCTGTGGGAGTGAAAGGCTGAGCCCACAGGACAGGATGAGACCACTACTTTCAGCAGCAGATTGGATTTACACCAGATTCAAATGATTCTGGAGGTATGGCATGAGTACTACTCATTGCTGACAGCCACTAAAAAAACCAAATCAGCACAGGCTATGCTTATTGCTGATTCAACTCTTTTCTTACAGCTTCAAACACAAAGCTGTGCTGCCTGCCAGCAATGAGAAAGAGCAAATGTGGATCAGAAACTTCAGCTTGCAAGAGGATGAAGGAACTGAAGTTCTCTACTCTCCCCTGTGTATCACGGTATGAGTAGGCAGGATATCAGGGCTGATGGGAACAGAGCCATTTTGTTGATGGGCAGATGTTAACGAGGATTTCTCCTTGGCAGTGGCTTTCTGTGCTGGCTATCTCTATTGTTCATCCCTCCCGGTAACAGATTTTGTGGATCCACAGCACTACACAGCTTAAGCAGCAGAGGTAACAGCCTTGAATCCCTACTTCAGACAGGGTGGCACTGCCTCAGGGCACACACCTATGCCTTGGAAATGGCTTGACTGGGGCTATCTGAAAGCCAGCTGCATGCTTCACAGCTGTGAACTTGGCTTTTCCAGCAAAAGCTGTGTTTCGTGAAGCTACTTGTTCATGTCAGCCTTGCTCACTTTGGCCAGACAAAGGAAACAATGGAGCCTCCAAAAAAAATCCTTTTCCGGGGAGTGCATTCAGTTCTCATCAGCTTCAGTAACAAAGTCAGTGCTAAATAAAAGGAAGAATTTAGTCCTACCTATGCTAATTTATGCAGGTACTAATACTGGGGCTATTCCAAAGTAAATGGGGTACCTGTCAAAATATCATCCAGCTTCACCTTGTTACTGCTCCCTGGTCTGCACTTGTTTCAGGAGGAGCAGGTTAATAAGAAAAGAGCCCATTGCATTTTACCTTAGCCAGCTAAATGGGGGATATGGTGCTCTGGGGGCTAGCTCCAGTCATCCAAGTTTTCCTGCTGACATTAACACTAATTGGCCATGAAAATGAAAGACTTACCTACTCTGAAATATAGCATAGTGAGATGAGCAAACCATCATGGGTTTGCTTCATACCCACTGCTCCAGATCTATAGGCTCTGGATGATGAAGAAAAAACTGTCTCCCTGAAGAATAAAAGCAAATCTTCCCCCATGGGTGAAAGGACGTAATGGTATCATTGGTAGTGGTATTTCACTACACCGAGAGCTCTGAGTTGTGAAGGCTTGGCTGGAAGATATACACTTGCTTCTTTTTTTTTATTTTATTTTTTTTAGACTAAAAATACCTAGTTTAAAATCACACAAGCATCAAAAGTTACACAATTTATTAAATAAAATTCTCAAATATAGAACAAAGAGTTGTTAGTCTGCATACACATGTGTAATATGAAGGTCTAATCTCAATTGATTTTACTTTTTCTTAGGCAAGACATGGATCTGTCAGGGTGAAATTTTGACAAAAATTGGGTTTTTAGTCACGACGCTAAAGTCTAGAGATCAAGGTAAGCTCTGGCACTTTTGAAATATGATTGCCTGACCCTTGGAAACACTCATTGTCACTCTAAAACCTGGTTTCTACTCGCACTGTTTTATCCTCTTCTGTTCTTTGTCAGTAAGGCGTATATCACTATCACCAGTATGCATCCAAGTTGACCTGGCATTTTGTTTCTCACTGGGAGGGCTGTTTCATTGTAGGCAGTCATGAAGATATAAGATGTTATGAGGTTCATAAAATAGCAATCAAATCAACGAAATCATCATCTGTTTAAATCAGAAACCAAACATATGTTAAATAAATTTTAAGCCAGCAGAAAGAAAATCCAGTGCTGTCATCACCCCAGTACTCTATCACCTGTACAGAAACAGTGCATGTGCCCTGGGTGTTCTTGCCACCCACCTCCTAAAATCATGTGCATGCCGACCAGTGCTACCATGCTATCATAAAGCAGAATTTGTGCGTGCTACAGCAGAAAGTGCAGAGAAAACAGTCAAGGGCTTTGGAAGTTTTTATAGTGGATTTCTGAGCCAGCAAGAATCCTTTGTTCATGAGGGAAGTGTTCTTAGATTTAAATAGTTTTGTATCTCTGGAGGTTTTATCCCACCTACATAAATGCTTCTCTGCTGTTAAGGACTCTTACTGTTCCATGGGGAGCCCAAAATCTGGATTTTAATTGTGGGAGAACTACCATGTAATACAGATGCAGTTATTTTTCTTATGCTTGGTGTAGTTTTTTCTTTTTTCCCATGGGGTGTCACAGGATTATTGTGAGGCTGGAATTTCCCAAGCTAATGTAGGAAGAAAGAGGGTCAGCACAGTGGGAAGCACTGAGACACTGACCACAGTGTCTGCCTGGAACTGAAGCCAGTTCCTGCTCCTCTGCTCCCTTCCAAGCTCTTCCTGTGCCTGGCCATGGGTCCACAATAGTAGCACAAGATCCGAGCCCTCTCAGGTGGTCCAGATATGAACATTCTATCTGGATACAATGTGTACAACCCTTCTTCCAACACATGAACACATTACTGAAAATTTGTTAATTTTATCCTTTCAAGGTAGCAGCCACAGGTTGGACAATGCCTGAGCCACATAAACCTAACAGGTGGAAAGATAAGCAAACACAATCGACTCAACAGATTTGCACTACCAAAATTAGATAATTCACTAGTAAGATTAATCAGTATTTTGCATCAGGTTTTTCTGGTACCTCTTGATCTGGTAAGAAGAGCCTTTAAGATGGAGTTGGTGTATTGATGAACCCCAACCTCAAAAAAACTACTGCAATACCCAAGTTATTAATAAACTCTTTGGATCCCAATATGCCAGGAGTGCAGACCAAAGACCTTAATTTCATCCTTACATGAATAAAAATAAGCTTGTCAGGGTTTATCAGCCTTGACAGCATTGGAAAGTGGCTGAGTGGCCTTGGAAGTAGCATATCTTACTTTCATATTGCAAAGCCTGGCTTCATAAATACTGGTAGATTGAAAATAGTGATGCATGGGTCTGCTCTGAGGTTTCTGCACCCATGGCATGGCTAATTAATAGTCTACATAAACCATGTATAAATAAAGACTGATGAGGTCAGAGATACCTGGTTCAAATATCTGCTATTTCTACCTTCCTAGTCATCAGTGTCTTGATAACTCCTCTCCCTTCTCCAGTGTCATGCATTTCTAGTGCAATGTCTTTGGCATATTGGAGAAAGAGATTGAGAGGAAAAAGCCAGCCAGGAAGCACATGCTTCCTGTCCAGACACATCTTTCCTGAAAAAAAAGGAAAGGATTGCTTAGGTGTAGGCAATGCTGGCTTTATCTACACTCTTCTTGAAGGACCAATCAAACCCACAGGCCAGATGCTGCCTGAAAGCCTCTAGCAGCTCTGTTCTACAAGACAGAGAAGTACTGAAAAGCAAAAACTTACTAAGTAATCATTTGGGGATTGAAACAAACCCCTCTGCATCCTACAGTAAAGACTGTTCAAAATGCCCATTTGATTTTGCATTGGCAGCAAACAGGGCTGTTTCCTCTACAGTTCTGCCCTGGGAATTGCAACCACGATCTAGCCAGATCTTATGTCCTTACATTACCTCAGAGCACACTCTCAGCACCACATGGCACCATGTAACACCATGCAAATAGATGAGCAACAACACCAGAAACAAGATAAGCAGCACAGTGCAGTGCTGCACTGAGCCACTTCTCCCAGCATGACTTTTACTTGGGTCCCATGCCATACAAATGTGGTGATGCTCTTTCTGTTCCTGAAGCAACCTCATCCAATGCCAGACCAGAGATCTGGCACTGAATCTCATCACAGAGACATGTTTTAACTGTGAAATTAATGAATGGTACTTACCAGTCCATATTTCTAATTCCTTTTGCTACTTATGTATCCATTGAAAATTAGGGAGTATTAACTATAGACACCCATGGAAGGGCTAAAGTTGGGCTCATGTCTCTGAACTTAGAATTTGATGGACACTGTCAAGTTTCCTGTCTGTTAATGTCTCTTATTTCTTCTTCACCTCTTCTTTCTTCTCCCAACATGTCCTGGCTAGATCTTCTCATACAGGCACAAAGCCACCTGCAGAACACACCAATGTCAGCTGTTCATGGAGTTTGCAAGGCTGGCTGTTTGGTCTGTGTCTAGATGCAGCACCAGCAACCAGTATGGTTACTGAAAACTAGTACTAGCTTACTGTATCTTAACAGCTTGTGTTTCTCATCTCTTGGGTTTTCATAGCACACACTCATTTTACCAAGGCTGATCCTTTTCTCCACAACACTGACTGACACTGTATCTGTGCTCAGTGATATTCAATGCCATTATACCACTTAACACATATCTTAGTGGGGTTTGGCAGCAGTAAAGGCCTCAAATTTGAAGGAATATACTTAGAACATCACCTAGGTGAGAATGTCAGTGGTTTACTGTCTCTCTGAGGAATTCAGCAACCACACAAACTCAGATGAAACAGCAGTCTTGAGGTGGACTCTGTCATCAAAGGTTTCTTCTCCTGATGACAGTAACATGACTTATGTGCCCTTGAACCCAAGAGAAACCAACCTTGTGAAAACCTCTGAGAAATTCAGAAGTGATGACAATGTTTTGTGGCATTGAATGCCCATGCACCAAACTCATCTCTGTTAAATGTTCCAACTTTGCAATATTTCAGCTACACACTACTAGAAAGCATCCAATATTAAGCCATACATCACCAAGGACAGGCTTCTCACTCCTTTGCAGCAAAGGCGAAAGTAGGTAACTTGTAAGTGATTTATAGGCAAAACTCATTCAGCTAGAGTGCAACATACCCTGTGCCAGTAGCAGTAAATCCAAGCCCTCTGTGCTCTCAAGAGAATGTTTCATGCAGTAGCCTTAAAAATATGTGCAATGTCTTTGAAAATCCTGCAGTTCAGGGCTGGTAGAAAATTTCTCATCACCGTCCTGTATGGCTACCTGCCAGTGCTGAGAGACTACTACAACAGCAGCAACTGCAAAAATTCCCTGGCATCAGGCCTCATATCAGACTACAAAAATCACTTTTGTATATATAGTCAGAAGGTTAAAAAGTGTGTCTCTGTATATAAAGTCTGTTTTGCCAGAATGGGGGAGGGAGGTAGAAGGGGGGAGAGGAAAGAGATATGTTTATATCTAGCATTGAAAAGAACACTTCAGTTGCAGGACTGAAGTGTTTAAAAGTGTAATTCCAGAACTCTGGAAGTAAAATTGGTCCAGTGAGCAGGCAAGTGTCTGAAGCAGGCAGTGAAATGTACTCAGGAAAAGGAGGAATTCAACTGCCTGTCATCAATTTTAAGTCGTTTCCACTTCTATTTATGGAAGAGGGCTTAAAAATTTGTTCAGCCCTGACGAGGAAAAGCAGTTCATCCCATGCCACCTAAATAACTGTCACAAAGGGCAGAGGGAAACACAGGATGTGAATGACTTTCCCAAAATCAAGCTGTGGGATAGAAGAGCTAAGGCAAAAGCAGATCCCCATGGTGCAGTGATGAGCATCCAGAACTTCAGCACCTCCAGCAGCCAGGCTGCAGTGGGGAAGGTCATCCTCGGGATAAGCAGGCAGCAGGACAGCTGCTTCCTATCCTTCCCAAAAGAAAGGTCTGTCCCTGCAGGGTTCAGAGGCTGCTGCCTTTGCTTCAGGTCCAGCAGCGAGAGTTTATTTCTCCCTCTGCTCAGAACAGACCCTTCCAGGTACAATCTCCTGGGAAGATAAATAGACATCAATCTATAAAGTAATGGCATTTGCTCACACCTGGTGCAATATAACCACATTTGCAGAGGGCAAGGAAAAACTAAACCCTTCTCAGAAATCTGGGAGATGGCAGGTGTTAGCCTCTCTAATTGGAGTAATAAAAATAATGACTTCTGTTAATATTAGGTATCTGATTTCCAGTGCTGAACAGGAAAATTGCAATACCTGCCATTTTAAATTACTCTGTCATGTTTTCATTCCTTCCTTACCTCTGGGATTTCAAAAATCTTGATGAAATGTGTGTTCACTCTTCAAATATTTCCTGAGGCCAGTGGGGTCCATATGTTCTTAGGAACAAGTTTTTCACCCTGTGGGTCATTCCTCATGACATTTGGATTTTCCGATTGGTATATGTTGGCAGCACAAAGCTAGAAGATGATGGGGTTTTCTCCTTGTAAATATAATGCCCTATTTATAATGCAGTTTAAGGGCAGCACAAAAGCAACATAGTATTTTACAAAGATTAAGCAGAACACTTCAGTGTTCACATTGTGATTGCAGCCAGGGCTCCTAAATCACAGTGTCATTGTTAAGGTAAGAATGATATTTTATTTAAACTGCTGCTGAACATATGGTGTTATTTATGCCTCAGACATCCACAGCAGAAAGAATTTTCTAAGTCTAATTTATGCTGTTAGCAAGTAGCCAGTAAAAAGATGAGACCTCACTGTTTTTACTAGCTAACAGAGTGCTGGTTTAGATTAAAATAGTTAAGGGATGTATTTTTTGAAGGAAAAAAAATTCTACACGGATTTGTACAGAAACCATGACTAATGTAAGTGTAGATCTGTATCCTTCTTGTGCTGTCAGATCTTGCCCATGACATCATCTCTGGTTGTCCTCAGCTACCCATTGTGCATCATATCCCATAATCTTTTCCTCTGTCTGTATTTTTTGATGAAAGTATCATTTGAAGAGGTTGAGGCAGGTTATGTGTGGCAGGGAACTTGTCTCTATTCATCTGTGCACATGCTGAGAATCATTTGCTCTTTTGCCTATATGGAAGATGAAATTGAGCTGAAGTCAAATTCCAGGTTAACTTTACTCCTAGGTAGTGGAAAACAGTATGGGAGGTTTTGATTCAGGGCACTCTGGGAATTATTTTTGGTTTTTAGAAAAACAGGAATTAAGATAGTACTTTGAAAAAAAAGACATATTTTTTGTAAACAATTTTAATATATTTTCTTTAAATGTTAGCACTTGCTTATAGTAGTGAGCTATATAGGGATCGGCAATACAACAGACTATGCTAAAGAAAAGCTTTATGCAAAATTGTGATATTAATCATTCAAAGGGAGCTGCTAAGCATGCAAACAAGTAGAACTGGATATAAGATTTTTTTGCTCAGCCAGAACTTCCAAGGTTTATGTGATTTACAATATTTTTTAAATTTTAATTATGTAGCAAATTAATGTATTATGCGTGCATATATTGAAAAAGGTTTTAATTTTTGTTTTCCACCACACTATTCATTTGCACTATGCAGTGGCCACTCTCTGTAGCAGATACAGGTATGTTCTGAAGGGTCTTCGCAAAATGCCATGTTGGGGAAGAGGAATGGCAGGTGGGGGAAGAGGGATGAACAAAAGAGGCAGAGAAACAGAGCTCCCTGATTTGGCCCTGCCATTGTTGCCTGAAACTGTGTCACTGAAACTGCACCTCTTGTGGGCCACATAGCAGGTCAAAGGCCGGATTTGTTGCCATCCTTATGCTCCCAGTCCCCCAGATATGACCCTTTCTTTCAGAGCAGTGGCTTCTAGCCCTTTCCCACTTGGAGGCTCACTGGCAGCCATCCTCCTGTCCATGCACATCCCTGTTGTGGGTACAGGGAAGTACTAGGCTTGTAGCAGGGCACTGCAATGTCCATCCTGGGGGGAATCAACCAAAATGACCAGCAGGATAGCATAGCTTAATGTTTCTAAAGCATGTTTTGTCAAGTGAGCCTGTTCATAAAGCAGGCATAGTGTTTCTGCCTGTTGTTTAAAAGAAAGTGCACTGCCACATTACTGCCACTTATTTCAGCTAATCTTTGCAAAGTGCTTAAGTTTCATGCTCAAAGACCTTAAGCACATGTTTATAACCAATTCAGCACCATTATTATTTTTCAACAGGACGTGAGCAAAGCCAATAAATCTGGAAACCAGCCATTTGACAAGTCCTACAACTGGCAGTAAGGACATCCAGTAATAACACAGAAAAGGGCTGTGATATTTTCAAAGCAGTAACACAAGACTGTATCAGTAGGTAGTGTTATTACTCCAAAACCATATGGGCCAGCACACTGTCTCTTTTTTACAGCACCCAGAGATAAGGTCTTTGTTTCTCAGATTACACTGTTGAATGAAGGGACTTCGGACTCAATTATCTAGTCCATTTTTTAGCAGCTGCGTCAAGGGTGGTTTTGCTCAGGTACCAAAACCAAAATAATAGGGACCTGACATCCCATCAGCTCTGAGAATAAATCCAGACCCCATCTTCCTGCTGCTTTTTTTGCATTTTTCCCTGTTTGTTCCCCTACCCTTGTAAATCTTCTTTGAAGCCTTTTAAAAGGGTTTTTTATTTCTTTAGAAATAATTTGTTCAAAATTCTAATGCACAGGACATACTTTTTAAGTTGTTTATCCTCTGTGTGTACAGAGCAAGTGGGAGACTCAAATATCTGCCTGGGCACAAAGCAGATGTATACCTGCAAATTCAGTCTCCCAAGTGGTATTTCACACACTGTGGTATTTGTAAAATGTTCACATTTCAAGAGAATCTGCAGTTTTATTTATGTCATGACCATTGTCTTTTTAAAAGTTTGATTATTTTAAACTTTAACATGATTATACTTTTTTTAAATCTCATATAGACAAATGAAAACCCCAAATACCTTCACAAATGAGGCACTGATGTCAATCTGGGATGGGCTAGATATGTTTCTGACAAACTACCTTGGATCTAGAGGTGAATAATGGTTTAATTCTGTCATGTCATGACGGTTCCTCTATTCATTGCCTTTGCTTTGAGGAGCAGAAATGAATCTAAGGCTTTGTTCTGACAGCGATGGGCCAATAGTGCTAAAGCCATTTGCAAAAAGACTCTGATTTCTAGCCTACAACACCTGAGCTATTCTCATCCTAAACTTCTCCCCAGCAGATTCTGCCAATCATGACATACTGTGTGAAATTTGTGGTGAATTTGTGATGTGGAGAAAGGTCCACTAGGGACTAATTTGACACCATCAGATGCAATTTTCCTTTATTACCCTAAGGCAAGATTTAAACTAGTTTCTAGGGGTGAGAGGTTATTTCATTAACCCAGGGCGCTTGCCCCAGCAGGCTGCCACCTAGACAGTCTGGGGTGTCATTAACTGGATGAATTTCTCCTGTTTTCTTGGTCTTTTCTGGGGTTTTTATTTTAGGGTGGCACTTTTATTCTTAGTCTTCAGATGGACACCTCTTTTCGTAGGCAGACCAATCTGACCAAAGCTTTTTCTGCAGCCTGTTTTTACAGAGGAAAACTAAGATTTAAGCTCAGTCACTCCAACAGATTTTGTTAACCCTGTGTTGTCTGGAGTGGGGGCTGAAAAGGCAGGGATCCTAGATGAAGCTCATAATAAAGGAAGGCAGAGATGAGTGGGGTTAAGAGGAGCACAGAGGCAACTCAGGTCCTGTGGAGCAGTGCCAGCCATCCCAAAACAGAGCTACCTCTGCATATACCTATCCCATAAGTACTTGGGCAGCCATGAGGAGATGAGAGCTTTTGCATGAGGCCAGGCTTCAGCTAAGGACCTGCCTTCATTTGACCTCGTGCCTGAGGCACCACATCATCTGGTGTCTTGGATCAGGACAAGGCTCTCCAAGCAGGCTGCCCACAGCAACAGCCCAGTGTCAGCAGAGCTTCCTATCTTGGTGGTCATATTCAAACAAAGCAGCTACCTTGCTTCCAGCAGGCACTGGGAGTAGTACAGCCCTGTTCTCATGAGATTATCCCTGAGTTACAAACCTTTAATGCAGTGTCTCTCTCCAACCTTTGCACAATTACTCTGCTATCCACATAAGCCACACACCATTAACAAAAAACTGTATAGATGTTAATGCTGACCAGCACTTGGTGAGATTGCAGAATCATGTCTAATACCCATTCAGGACCCAGTTCCACCAAAATTCACCACAAAAAGTCAATGCCACAAGTAAGACTGGCATTTGCAAAAGTGCTCAGAGTGTTAAGCTTCTTTTTTATCTTCTGTTTCTTCAAGGGTTTTTTCCTCCAACTTCAACTTGAACAAATTTGAATTTAGTTTAATTCTGTGTCCTTGTGCTTCTCTCTTTCACACAAGTGCTGACTGCCAGGGAACATGTTCCTTGTGTGAGATTTTGCAAAGGACAGAAGGAGAGCTCCTCAATGTTTTTGGTGATGAGTCAGAAAAATCAAAGAAAAAAAAACTGAGAATTTACTCTTTAAGCCTGAGTAGGAGACAGGATCTTCTCATGGTTCTGTACATAAGTGCTTTAGATGAACCAGGGACTTCTGGTGCAGCAGAGACATGACCACCCTGAATCTGCAAATATTTAAGTGTTTGTCTTTGGCAATAATGTGGAAAAGGCACTGCAGAGGCAGGAACAAGAATCCCCAGAAGGGCAGATGCAACATAATCTGCCCCAGTGCAACATTCTCTGTGGTTTTAATAGCTGGCATAAATCCCAGCTAGTGAGGTAGTTTGCCTCTTTTAAAATGCCTTTTTCATTGTTAAGAAGAGCTGTTAAGTGAATTAAAATGAAATAGCTTTAAGAAATGAAATAAAAATATTTATATAGGGCTTGGATGGGTTTGGCTGCACCTCTTTAACTAAACTAGGTGAAATCAAAATTTTGGGAACTGATGATTCCTGAAAAACAATCTGGATGAAGACTGCTTATTAATTTAAAGTTAATTAGCCATCCCTAAATGGTTTTATATATAGTTTTATATATGTGGACATTTTTGTCCTGAGGCAGACAACTGTGCAGGCTGGATCACCTGAGAGTACAAATCTGGGCCACAATACCTCTCATGAAGCATTGCATTTCTATCATTAATGAGCATCTCATGAGGCTAGTGCTACTCACTGTCCTTCAAGAGCTGTCCAACATCCCTGATTTTTGCCACATCCCCTCTGCCTTTTAAACCCTTCAAGGCACTGTGGAAGGCAGACGCCATTGCCATGTAGAAGTGTTTGCAACACATTCCTTCACAGGACCAAGAAGACAGTCTTGGAAGCATCTCCTTTCAAGACCAACAATTGCTTTGGACAAAAAAACCAAAACAAAACAGGAAAAGCCACTTAAACTGAATTACTGGCACTACTATTTTCACCTTTCCACAACCTAGCCATGACTTCCAGAGCATCCTGAGTTAAGAGTTCATAATTCCATTTGAACTTAATGACAGTATTTACACAAGACTTATTTTGCAATAGGTTTGGCTGTGGGCAAGTTTGTTTAGCTGTGTCTGTACTGATTTTGGTCCAAAGAACATTCCCATTGCTGCAGTTCCACCAATAGGTAGGAATAATTGTAACACTATTGTGACTGATCACTGTTAATTCAACAACTGTACCTTCTAATCATGGCATCAGGCAGACTGCAGTGTTTGTCATTTATATTGGTGGGTGCTGCTGGCTTGTCCACCAGGTCTCTCATCATCAGTATCACAACAGAAGTTCTGTTGGGGCACAACTTGTAAGAAAAAGCAATGGTATTTCTCATGGTCACTGTGAAGACTAATGAGTAAATATTATGAAGAGCTTTGAATATTGAAAGTGTGAAATATTCTATTTAGTTATAAAAGCATAGATGAGGCCAAAGCAGCAGCTAGTCGTCTAATTTAAATAAACCATCTCTTTATAATGTTGTAGTGATGCTGTTCTTTTGAATGTGACAGGCAGCAGTCAAATTCTGTACATAAACAATGACAACAGGAGACGCACTTCCTCTTCATGAACTTTGGAAAATCTAATCCATTTTATTTAATAACAAAAAGAAAAATAAGGAAGAGACAGAAAGAAAGAGAAAAGCAGAGAAGGAAAATATGTTCTTTGAGCCAATGTGAGGTGTAGGGCAATGTTTCATATTAACCCTGACTTCCTCTTCATACAGCCGATCTCTTTGAAAAACACAGCCATAGTTCACCCAGTGGTCCTGCGGCCCATGTTGCTCCTCAGGGAGGCTCAATGTTATGGTTAGAAAGAACTAAAGGAAAAATATTACTGAGGAATTTAACCAGATTTTTCAGTCTAGAAGCTTGTAAGAAAATGCACTGAATGCTAAAGTATCTCATGGAATTCATGGCAGGTTCATTGATGCTATCAGGAAAGTTTGGAGTATTTCTAGCTAGGGCCAGACAGAAAACATTGAGTCTGGTTGTGTTGGGTTAGGTAGGGTAAGGCACCTTCTGAGGATATGGAGAACTGGAAATCAAACCCTTGTTCCTCCTGGCTCCAAGCAGGAATATTAAGGTGGCTCTCCCCTAACATAACCAGTGATTTGTGATCAATTACTTTCTTTTTCCAAAATCAGTTATGGCTTTTCCAGCAGGAAGACTGTCACAGAGGAAGGGACATCCTCCAGCCTGCAGTGACAGAGATGCTCAGCAGCTCTGCAGAGACCTGGTCACCCATCCCTGCTGCTGTTCAGACAGGCAGTGAGAGCAACCTGAGCAATGTGCTATTCTGGGCCTCAAAAACTGGGAAGAACATTGACAGTAAGTTACAAATGATGGACTTGAAAAGTCTGTGCCCATGTGATGAACACCATTAGGCAAGATGTCCCATTCAATTTGTTGCTGCAGGGTCCATCATAAATGTAATGACAAAGAGCGACATAAGCATGGTTTTCCCACAGGACAGACAAGCAACCTCTTCACCGTGGGAGAGACAGGCATAAGAGGTGAAAGGAGCAGTGCTTTCCAGGAGTTTATTTAAAATACCTCAAGCATGTGTGAAAAAAAGCCAACAAGAATGATTTTGGAAACCAGGAGTATCAATGAGATAGACTTCAATTCCTCATACTCTATCAGTTGCCTGATCTTCCCTCTATGCCTTCCTTTTTCTTTTTCTATCCATAGTAGTGCAGAAAGGTAGTTATTTCATCTAACTTCAGGCACAGGCATTTACATATTTTAGGACACAATTCAGCTCAGCTCTTGTAGACATCTATCACAAGACAAATAAATCAGTTACAAAATACCTGTGCCTTTCCACTGACTACAAAAGCAGTCTAGACAATGAGTTCATATGCAGATATGTGGCCAGATCAACTATATCCCCATGAGTATTCACACACATCCTTCCCATTTCCCCCATGAAAAAATACAGATCCCCTCACAACACAAGACTCAGCACAAGCAGAGCTCTGCTTGCAGAGTTACGCCGGGTTGTATTCACTGATGAGTGAAACCAGGTTGAAATTCAGCTGCTAATTCTAGCCTCCCACTCATTATCTCTTCTGGGTGTTTAGATCTCAGGGAATTTGTGGACTTTCTGGGTTTCCAGATACTAGGTAGTCTTTTCTGTGAGGCAGTGGGCGTAATTCCTTCAATGATTGTGGAGGAATCTCTAGAGGGGAACATCATAAGCATTGCTTGCTCTCTCCTCTAAGGAAAGAAACTGAATTCATAGTTTTCTGACAAATGCTTGTTTTCTGCTGCTGTCAGAAAGCCAGGAGACATTTAGCAGCTGTAATAGTGGAAGCTAAATAAAAGCAGAAATTTTCCTGTCTGCTGCTACACTGGGTAAGTATGCAAAATGAGGTTAAAGAGAGGTAGTTCTGCTCCAAGAGACAATGTGACCCAAAATAATTCTAGAAGTGGCACAGTCCTCCCTCCCCTTCCACCTTGATATAGTTTTAATTCCACAAAACAGAGTCCAGCGATCACTGTAAACTGAGGATAGTTGCATATTCAAATTACAAATCAAAGTTAAAAGTGGACTCATTCTTTAAAATAGAATATGGTGAGAGTTTTCATCCAAGATACTGGTGTGTAATTGATATATCTGATTCAGAGTTATGTTTCTAATATGAAGTTACCATATTATAGACTTAGTGTCACGAGACACTAAAATTATACTAAGCAGTATAGAAAATTATCTTCAATACTAGCAATACCTCAAATTCTTTGGAATATGAAACTCTTTCACTTTCTTTTCTACTTCTGTCTCCTAGGATCCTACTTTCTTCAAAGATAAAACTGGTGTTTGCCACTTTCAAAGGCTATTTATTGCTGTGACAGTGACACATCACTCTGAGTAATGCCCCTTAGGTACTATTAGCATATATCTGATCTGAAAATGTACAAACCAAAATTGCTATATTAATAGACAAGCCTAAAAGAAATAAACAGGAAACAAACAAAACTTTTTAAAAGAAGGAATTGCAATTGAAATACTTTAAAGATAAATAAACTTTTAGATTTGACTCCCTCTAGAGTATATTTAAGGAAAAGCTTGAATTAGAAGATTCCTTTTTTGTTGCAGAAACTCACAGAACTCCAAGTGCAAGAATCCATCTGTGCCCAGCAAACCAGGCTCCTGCAAGGGTTAGATTTCAGTGCCTCACTGACACCAGAAAACAAAGGTATATCTTCTTCTTCAATAGGAGGTGAAAGACCTGTAATAGTGTGTGCCTACATTTTCCAGAAAGGAGATTTGCCTGTCTTTGTCAACTAAAGGCAATAGGAGAGCTTTCTTTTCGTCTGTAGTGATGAGCCAGAACAGACCCATGTCTCTAGGGACCTGTTGTAGAACAGGACTTTCATTCACTTTGGCCCTTGCGAAGTCAAACAAACTCAACATACTGTTGCAACATCTGCAGACTCCAAATGTCTACTTTTTCTAAAAGGAGAATCAGTTACCCATTTCAAAGTGAGCAGTGTCAATGTAGTTACTGAGGTTGTCACAATCCTTTCAGTGAAACTCCCTCAGTCTCGTTGTGCAGGACACAAGCAACACTAGTGTATCAACTCTATCTGCTGATGCTCCCACTATCACTCTGGGGGAGCAGCAGAGGTTTGCAGTTGGCAGTGAGATGCTGAAAAGAAGAAAAAACACAGAAAATCCCAACTGAATTTTCAAGAAAGAGCTCAGTGGGAACAAGACACAGTCTTTCAAAGCATTTATATCTATGTTTCTAACTAAAAAAAGGCAGAACATCAAACACATTTTGTAAGTTTTGTATGTAATAATGAAGAGGAAATACAGGACATGCACAATTTTCCTTCTCTCTATGATAGACAGTAAGATGAATAAATATCTGGAGGAGTAAAAAAAAAAAAAAAAAAAAAAAAAAAAAAAAAAAAAAAAAAAAAAAAAAAAAGAAAAAAAAAAT
>VXBX01005880.1:103132-137974 GCA_013400415.1 Scytalopus superciliaris | reverse complement strand
AAAAAAAAAGGCAGGAAAAAAAAGGCAAAAGGCAAAAGCCATCAAGCCGGCCAAGCCCAGCTTTGGATCTCAGTGCAGGTATTTCTGCTGCTGTGTTCATCCCTTGCCGCCTACCACCCCGGTTTATTATTTCTTTTTTTAAGGAAAGAAAAAAAGGACGAAAAGGAGAAGTCGAACTCTCAAAGGGTTACTATGCAATTGCGACTGATTTCTTGGTTTTTTATCACTTTGAACTTTATGGAATACATTGGCAGCCAGCACGCCTCCAGGGTACGGCGACAGGGAAGAAGTAAGTGCGAAGAGATTTATACTTTGATAACTTCTGCTTCCTCTCGTTGTGCTGTTCACCTGTCCGGGGGGTTCTGTGCCCCCGGTGCCCGGGCGAGTGCGCTGGGAACTGAATCCCGCGCCCGTTGCGCGGCCGAGTAGATTTGCAGGCAGTTTCATTCAACTGGAGGGATGAATGCGATTTTTGACCTCTTTCTGCTCTGCTTTCTCACCTCACCGGGATGAACAACGCGGGCACCGGGAAGACCTGAGTCTGTTCCTTTACATTTTAATGTCTGGTAAAAGGGCATGTCCTTACTTAGGTCCTTCCTCTTCCTAAAGGGAAAGAGCGATGACACGACAGGTAACTTTTTTTGCCGGTATGCCCTAAGCGCCTTTCTCCATCCCGGTCAAGAAGCCCCCACCCCAAGAACCAGCGGTACAGATTATCGCTATGGGTTAAGCCTGGCGCCCCCAGTGTGGGGGGGCTGGTGTGTCTCGGCGCTGTTCGGCCCTTTGGTTTTCAGACTCCACTCGCCACTAGTCACCCATCACCACTGTCCTGGGACTGTGGCCCCCGAATTTTTTTTTTTAAATTTTAATGGCATGGGATGAGTTCTTCCCTTATGATTTAACCGGACCCCGTCCACTGCCGTCTGGGGCAGGGGAGGCGGCAGGAGGCAGGCGGGGGACCGGAGGGCGAGGGGCAGTACCCAGGGTGCTGGCAGCAGCTCCCAGGGAGCTGTCGCCTGGAGCAGGCGAGGGAAGCCCTCCGTCACCGGGGAGGGAAGAACAGGGAGGCAAGAGCGAGTCGCCCTCTGGGGAAGGCGTTGACCAGGTCACGGGACGCTGCCCCTGGCGTGCTCTTGCTGCGGCGTGGAGCTGCGGCGTGGGCCCGGACCCACAGTGACCCCCCCGGCAGGGCCACCGGGCAGGGCTCTGCCGGGGCTCCGCGGCGGGATGCGGGAGCGGGGGCGCCGGGGCGGGGCCCCGGCCCGGCCTCGGCANNNNCCCGGCCCCGGCTGCCCCCCCCCGCCTGCATCGGACCCGCCGCGGCTTCTGGGGAGGGGGCATTTTCTGTGCACCTACCGCGGAGAGGCTGCTCCATGCCTGTCCGCTGTCCCTGACAGCTGCAGACACCGAGGGAATGTCATAAAACACAGCAGCCTGCATTTAATCAGCAAGAAGTAACTGAGTTACTTCCTCAGGGAGGGGAGGTACTATTATGTTAATTTTCTCTTACTCAGCCTTCGCCCCCTTGCCCTGCTTGGCACGACTGGCCCTTGAAAGCCTCCTTTGTATGGTTTGCCTCCTGCGAACAAGGTTTGATTCACCTAAAGTGCCCCTAAAGCGGAGTTGAGGACGAGAGAGAGCCAGGGGCTCCAGCCCTCCGATCCCCACGACCGCGCAGCGAGGGAGCACTAAGGGCTAAGTTAAACATGTCAGGGCATCCGATTTATTATCTTTGGCAAGGGAGGGCTCCGCAGCCTGCATCACTTCCCACCCACTCCTTTTAAACCCTGGCAACCGCGGGCTCGCNACCCACTCCTTTAAACCCTGGCAACCGCGGGCCCGCAAACTGCGCCCCCCACCCCCAGCCGAAGGGGTACCCCGGGAGGTTCAGCCGCGGGTCGGGGGCACGGCAGGGGTCGGGAGGCAGGACCCCCGGCGGGGCGAGGGTCGCGGAGCGGGCGCCCCTCCGCCCGTCCTCGCTGCGGCTCCCGGTGCGCGGCGCGTCGGGCCAGCGCCGGGCCGGCGGCGACCTCTGCTGTCCCGTGCCGTGCCGGGCGGGCAGCCCGAGGCTGCAGGTGCTGGGCTCCCACCGGCACGGCACGGCACGGCACGGCACGGCACGGCACGGCACGGCACGGCACGGCACGGCACCTGCCCCGCTTGCGGCGGCGGCATCGGGGCAGACGTCATGTAATTTCAGGCGAGCGCCGTCCCACCTCGGTCGTTCTAAGACACAGTTCCCAGCGGCTTTAACTTTCGGGAAATGGGGGCGGGAGTGTTGGCCGCGAGTATTTAGGTGGTCGGTAGAGCGTTGAGAAAGCACCGAGTACTTCTCAAAGTTTTATGGTTAAAATGAAAGAGTTAAGATAAATTTACAGAAGAAGTGGCGGAAAAATCACAGCCAGAGAGTCAGGGTGGAAATCTGGCTTGTTATTTTGGCAGTGAAAACAAAAAGCCTTTCAGAACACTTCACCTGGACATGGTCTACATCGTCCGCTGGTCGAGGTCTTCAAATCTGGCTGGTTGTAAAAGCTGCTTTGATATAGCTAGTGGTTACTCGGTCTGAAGCAAAAATTAGCGAGTGTTTATGAAAGTTGTTATAAAAGTGGTTGCACTGATCACTTTGGCTTTAAAAATCTATAAATCGCTTTTAATGAATAGTACAACTTGGAATAAATTATAGTGTGCAGATAAAGAAAGCACCTGTCAAATTAATCTACTACATGAAAGATTTTCTCTGGATTTCTATTTCTTTTGCTCAGATACTCTCATTTAACCAGAAATCATAAACCCACGGCTAGGGAAGTGTTTTCAAATTTCTTTTTAACCTGTATATTTTTAAATGCAGTACCAAACCACTTGCCATTAAGCTGCCAGCGAGCCCACATTACTTCATTTTGTTTACTATCTGAGTCCTCTATTCCATGTGTTGTGCTGTAGACTCACATATTTTAGCATAAAGAAATAAAAAAGTTTGAACTACCAAATTCTGAATACACTATGCTGGACTCTCAGCTGGTACAAATTGAACTTCCTTTATTAAATTACCCCATCTGGTAATCTGGTCCTGAAGCATTGCCTATCTTGTATCTATTGCCAAAGTAATCTTTACTAGGAGAAATGTCTAGTCTGTAATCCTTTCACTGTCCATATTCCTACTTGAAGTTTCTAGTTGAAGAATCCTAAATTTCTCTCCCATGATTAGTAGGAAAGACCTAACTGGCTGTGTAAAACTCTGAAGTCAAGAGCAGAGTGCAGACAGAGGATCGGGTCCATAATTAGACATATGACAAGATCAATAAAAGTTCAAAAGCAGACATATCATTAGCAAAGAAATTTGTGCTTTTATTGTGATAAGAGCAATTAAGATTAATAAAGTTGCTCGTTTGAGTCCTACAAGACAGTAGTATGGAATAGAGTACAGACTGGCACACCAATAAATAAGTTCTATGTATCTGTCAGTGATTTCAGTTTGCTTAGAAAAAAAGTAGGATTAAGTCAATAGTTGCAGAATATTTTGGTTCTACCACCACCAACCCCCAAAACTTAGTACTGACAGTTATGTATACTGCTCATTGACCTTCTAAAGGACGGAAATGAAGTATTATTAGCCACGGGTCTGTGAATGACCGGCAGATCATTTGCCATGACCCTATGGACTACTAGTGAGCCATGGACTAAATTTGGAAATCTCTAGAATAAGCAAAATGGTAGAAAATTCTGTATTTCTATCACACCTCCTATATCTGGGACTAAACCACTCTGTATGACTGTGGAGCCAACCTTCCTTCCTTCCTTCCTTCCTTCCTTCCTTCCTTCCTTCCTTCCTTCCTTCCATCCTTCCTTGCTTCGTTCCTTCCTTCCTAACTTCCTTCCCTTCCTTTCCTTCCCACCTGCCTATGGTTGCTCCTCTGTCCATCACTCTGTTGATGTGGTTCTGCAGGTCTTCCATCATCTGCTTCTGCTCATGATCATGAGTGGAGGGGTCCACTCTGCAAACACTCTGCCTCTCTGGCTTGGTTTGCATTCAACTACTCACAGAATCAAAATTAACAAGTGTAAAAGCCTATTTGTAAACATAAATATATAAATTAAAACAAACCAGGAAACTACTGACAAAACACAAACTGGTAACATTGTATCTTCAATCTTTTTATACTCTTGGGGACAGTGCAATTCATATGGAGGTAAAATGTCAACAAGAAAAGAAGAAGTACATCGTTAATTAAAACAACACTGCATTCACCATCTATACATATTATTCATATCTACATGTACATTTAGAGTTGGTACAGCACAGATGGCAGTGTTATATAGTCTATATATAATATAGGTGTTTTTACCTATTTTTTAAAAAAGAAATAATTTGATTCCTCAGTGCAACAGTTTAAAGCAGAAATTAGCCAAGCAAGCAGCCATCAAGCAGCCCCGTTGGGCAGGACTGAATTACTCAGTATTAGTTCTCTTTCAAAGTGTTTGTATGCTGCTGATAATTTTTTTCTGTGATGTCTTCATGTTAGTATTGTCAGTGTAAGTACTTGGTTGGTGACAAGTGCACATTCTCTTTTTTGCAGTGAAACTATATTTCTCATTTTTAGATGAGAACCTGTTTGTTTCAAAATAGACGGTAAAATTCCTATTGTGGTCACCAGGAACAAAAACAGACAGAGAGCTGTTTCATTATATTGTCATAAACTGTGAGTGTATCTCATTGTAGCAATACCTTAAATAATTCAATATCAGAAAATCACTGCCCACTGCTGAAACCTTTAGAGACACAATAGGTATAGACTGCACGTGCTGTTATTTTATTTTAATAACTCCATATGTATGTAGATCTGTGCCTGATCATACCAGGGTAATGTGGAACAATATGTGTTATTATCCCAAGACTCTAAAGGACTTTACAGACCAGTTCCCATTTTATACCTGAGAGGATGATAATTTCAAATTTTGTTTTTGTCAGCTGCTGAAAACATTTCTTATACTATATAAAATTCATGTTAGATTCTAAATACATATATTACCATAACTTCTCAAAGACATTGATGTAGGATGGTATATCAGCAAATACACAAAAAGTCCTATCTCTCTTTGCAGGTAGAATAAAATATTGCTATTATTAATAGTTTTAGAGCTTAAATTCCCTCCTTTGGTTTCAGCAGAGAAAGTCCCATGGACTTTGTTGGGGTTGGAGTAGGGTCTCTTTCTTCAGGACCTCAGAATACATTTCGAGTTTGGAAGAACTCCTAAGATAGAGAAGTTGCAAAATTGTATGATCCAAGTATGTACAGCCCCTATATAGGATAAAACAATGCCCTTTACCTTTCAAAACTATGATACATAGCCTGCTTGGGAGGCAGCCGCTTTCTTAATCATATGAATAGTACAGCTATTTTTCTACTTTCACCTATTGAGCCAACTGAAGTCAATCAAGTTAACTCCGAGATAAATTTCTTCTTTTGAGCTTTGCCAATATTGTATCAAGCCTTTGCAAATCCCTATTCTGCTGTTTCTTCTTGCTGTAAATTCTTCACTGACGATAATGAAAGTTATACCTGATAAAATCCAAGCTAGGACTCAAAAATCAGACTTACTCATTTTCTCCTGCTTAGCATGTTCATTTTGCTTTCTGATTAATTAAACGAGTGTGCTGTCTTGACCACTGCACTTTATCACTAACTTTAATAAGCTGTCTGTCATTTCATATTCAATCATTTATAGGCAGTTACTACTAGCAACACTCCTCCATTAAAACTAAGGAGGTTGTTAAGAACTTTTTTCTCCCTACAGTGAACTGTCCCTTTTGTTTGAAATTAAATTAAAAGTTGCGAAAGCTTGGTGGAGGAGATATAAAAGCCAATAAAAAATAATATTTTTGTCTCACTTCTAATTTTGGAGTCTGAACTACTCAAAATCATTTTGCCAATTTTTTTACCAAAATAATTCTGAACAAAGCAATCTTATCAGATGACAAAAGGCAGCTGAAATCATGTATGTTTTTATACAAAAGTCTGTCTGTCTACTATTACCACAAACAATGCCACAGATAAAAATACTCAAAGAATATTTATGCATGCAAAACATGTTTTGGATCTCAAAAAAAAAAAAAAAAAGACAAGAGCTACAATTTTTTTATAAGTAATTGAATAACTGAATTTCTGATGGCAGAATGATTACAATTGGATGCTTTGTTATAATAAAATCCAACAGATTTTATTAATGAGTACTTCAACTCTATTTTTGTTGCAAGTACAGAGCCGTGCTATGAGAAACGCTACTTATAAAGAAGTAAAGATTGTACTGTGGTTGTGCGATCGCTGACTAAAAGGCATTTTCATGTGTTTCAATTTCTAGATTATGAGCTATCGACTTTGCAATTTAAAATGTTAGTGTTATTTACTCCTGTGGTCAAAAATAGTACCTACTGAAGCAAAGGAGCCACAAAAAGTATCTTACTCCAGTGCTGCTAGGGAAGAACTCAGCTGTGGGGACCAGACTGAACTGGGAGAGCCTTTGGCTGTGGCAAAGGCACCGAGATCCTGCCGGCACCAAACAGTACCCTGGCCTTGCACTGATATTCTGGCTTCACACAACACAGTAATTAGGGAGAGGAACATATAGGAATGCTTACAGTAATACTTTCAAATGAAAATAAAGTCCTAATCACAGGTCTACACCAAGTTCTGCTAGTGCTGCTATGAATTCTATCATTTCAAGTTTAATGTATGTCAGTTTTACATCCTGACATGTTTCGTGCTTAAAATTGAAAGTTTCTAGATGGGATTTCAGCTTGATATTTCCTGCAGGGTAAAGAAGATATGGGGGCACTGTAAAATAAAACAGGAGGTCACTGACGGATGTTGGAATAGCAACAATGTGTGATTCCTGCAGCTTCCTGTAAGGTATGAGGGCAAACACAGCAAGGCTCAGATCCAAGAGCAGGACATAGGTGCCTAAGGTGAGGCACTCACCATCAAAGCCCAGTTTAATTGCCAGCTCACCTGTGACACAAGGATATTTCTCGGATGTTTTGTCATTTCTAACGTGAGGTTTCAGCTTACTGGCATTGAGCGTCCTCCTGGCACAGGAGGCTTCTGAGCTCAGGTCCCTTTATGCAGAGATTTTGAGATCTTCTCTTAAAGAAACCCTATTTTAAAAAATTGCAATAAATAAATCATGAAAAATAATAACAATACAAACTTCCTCCACAGGGAGCACATGATATTGCAGATGATTGCTTACTGGCATTAGAATATAATCACACACATTTCTGCTTCCATACCTGGCCCCCTGAGCCCTTGCTTCTTCTGTGCAAACTAAAGTGGGCATGAGCAAATGACTTGAGATTGTATACAAAGCCGGGTGATAAAAAATCAGTTTGTTATAGTAGATCAACACAGACAAGATAGAGTTATGCTATATGTAAGAATTAATTTTTATTAGATTTTCAGTTCCTGGCCGAATATTCTGGTTGCTAAGCTTTTGGATAAATAAGGGCAGCAAGGTTGTTGCTCCCTTCTTGGTGTGTTTCAAAAGGAAATAGTGAAGTCTTCTTTCTTTTGTTAAAGAGCATACTGGTTTGCAGAGTTGGGTAGTAGTGCCAGGAGACCTAAATCCCTTGGACATCCAGTATCTGATACAGTTTCTGACCTCAACATTTCAGACTAAGCTGAGAATCCCTTTTTCAGTGTGCTGGTTTTTGTCAGTCTCTTTTGGAGGCACCCAGTTCTTCTCACCTACTGAAAGGCAACTGAAATGTCTTGCTCAGGGCTGCCATCTGTACTTTGATGGAGGTGTCAAGGGAGGGCATCACGACACAAAGCAGGGATGTTCAGAACAGCATAAATCCTTTACTAAGCATCAGCTCATCCATCCCACTTCTCTCCAAATAACTCACTAGGGTGCACAGCTTCACTGATAATAGGGTTCTGGTGGGAAGTTACGGCTGAGGTAGGGCTTGAGATATTTTTTCTCAGTTTCCCTACAGAGTGAGGCTCTGTTTCAAGAAGGAAGACAAGGTTCTCCCGTGAACCAGAACCCAGAAGCAACCAGCTGGTGGAACAAGATTTCCATTGCATTTCTCGGCTAACTTTTACAAACATCCACATGAACCAGAGCTACTAAAACCTTACACTTTAATATGTTTACAAAGTTTATGTATGTTATCAGCAAATGCAATACTCCCAACAGGATTTATTACAGGTTTCTTTAGCAACAACATTTTTTATCATAACAGCTCAACTGGTCAGAGAGGGGAAAACAGCCAGTTTCTCCAGAGTGAGCCTCCCACGCACACTTGCCCGGCATTATTGCATTGCTTATTCATGAAGATTACAAACACCAGTGTCGGCAAGTGTTTCATAACCTTGTTTCCTTTTCCTAGAATGTTCATAATTAATTTCACTTTTCTCTATGCCACTGAATAATGAGTTGCTGGTGTTATTTTAGTTGATGTTATACTGACAAGTGAAGAACTAGCCCTCCAAAATAGAACCAAATGTGAGCAAAGGCTATTTATTTAACATGGGAGTCAGAGGATGTTAAGTGCATGTATTTCGCAAACACACAGAGATGGATGAAGATTCCAGAAAGTTTTAGTATAACACAGAACTAAAAATAATCAACTAAGATGAGACCTCCTTGTATGGGGCATGATGGCTGCAGATGTCATAAAATCTAATAGACAAGATCCTGAAGGCAGGGAAGGTAAATAAATGACATAATCTTGTATTTTGCAGGAAAAAAAAACAAAAAAAACCCACACCACAGCAGTTTCTGTTTTGCAGTCCAAAATGAAGTCACACATTTGTCATTTGTGTTTATGTTTTATGAAGAGTTGGGCAATTAACAAGTTTCAGAGTTGAGGGTGTATTAAAAGGGAAAGTAGAGTTCTGTATGAGAGTGTAGAATTTATAACTTGTGCTATTTCCTAGAAAAGTATTTTCAAGACCAAGGCCCTGACTTTAGAAATGAAACTATTTAAATACGTTATTTAAGCTACTCATTGAGGGGAAGCTTCAGTGGTGTAAGAATTTGTCAGTAGGATTCAGTTTCAAGTGAATATCAGCAAGAGCACATCCTCATGGCTGCTTAGCTCATATAATATTTCTGAAGAAAATACCAAAGTGATTTTGAGGAACAGGTAAACATTAAACAAGTTCCTCTGGACAGACTGTGGACAAATTTATTTCCTTTTTCTCTTTTGACGTAATTTATTTCTGCTCACAACCTACAAAATCAGTACGACTTGAAAATGCTTACTCTCTTCCATGACTGGGTAGGTACCATGGTCTTTCATCTGAGTAATTAACTAAGATACTAATCCTACTTTAAAGCCCCAGCTTCTTTCACAAGTATGTCTTAGAACAAGTAAACTGTCACATTACTAACTCTGAGTTCAGTATATTTGAGGAAATAGCCTAACAAGCGGTGACATATATTATGGTTGTGTGGTCTCTTGGAGGTCAAACTGAGCTCAGTCACTCCATGAACATGAAAATTACAGAGGAGGTTTCAAATAATCACTCATTTATAAGTTATCTATGTATTTTGACAGGATACTCTGCTATACAAGGCTTCCCAAGCTTTACGGAAGCTAGAAGTACGGGGTGGAGAGTGATCAGAGTAGGGGGATCTTACTACTGTTTTCCAGGATTTGACTGGCCACAAAGAAAACTGTGAACTGTACCCTGATTTGAGGATACTGATAAGGATGGGCTGCTATTCACCTCTTTCTGCAATCACATAATTTCCAGCTACCCAGTGAGCAAAGAAGTTCATTCCTCCCTCCGTATAAGTCACACCTGAGTCCAGATAAAATAGATTAATCAAAGGAGTAATCTTCTCTGGCATTTCCATGATTCCTTGATTATGTAAGAAAGGAGGATTCTAACCATAGCTACCACTAAAAGACCACCAAGCATTATGAAAGTCAATTCATAATCCTTTTTGAAGCCTTGCATAATTTCTTGAATAATAAATTATCCATCTATGGAACTTCCTGGTTCAGCCTTCCAGTCTGGTTCCATGGCTGTCTGTGGTTACTGCTGGGAACACCAAAAAGGGCCTGTGTTTTATATCTGGAAGCATGCAGAGACCTTGTTCAAAAGACATTACCCACAGAAACTGAAGTACTCCATATAAGAGAGCTTATTCAGAAGTAGTAGCTTCTCCCTCATACTCCTTGACTCCTATGTAAACCTTCTTTGGCTTATGTAGTTGATTTCCTGGAACCCCTTGATGCTACAGCTGTAGTCCTACAGTTAGAAAAACTCCCTTACACAATCTATGACCATGATCTGCTGAAAAGACCTTTTTGATCATCTGCATGTGTAACAGTTGAAAAAGCTGTCAGAAAATCACAAACTCACAAAAAAAAGTACAGGCTGGTGTTAAAAACTTTCCATAATATATTGACAAAATTAATAATTTTGATGGAAAAATTGATAGTATTTTATAAAATATAAAATTTAGAAATAATAAAAATGAAAAAATATAAATGCTCATACACTGTCATCTCCCCTTTCTCCCCTACACATTAATATCTTACCTGTATGTACAGATTCACATGCATGCACAAAAATTCACATAGACACAAGCAAGAATTAAAGATTTTGATGTGTTCTTAAAGTATTTTCACTTAAAATATAGATAAAATGGATACTGATAACCTCCGATAGAAGTTTTGTTTGAAATCACACAAAGTCCTTTGGTTCATCTGAAAACTCCATCTCTTCTCCCATCGTTCTTACTGTCTGTTTGGAAAACCAAATAATTAGATTTGTGTGGGATAAACCAAATCCTAAATTAAATAACAACAAAAAAAATTGCATGGGAAGCCCGGTAGGGAACCTTTTCCTCTTTCTGATGAGCCTGGCATATTTAAAACTGTATCAGAAACTTATATGGACCCTTCCCTTTTTGGCTGTGAAACCTTTCTGGCTTTTCATGTGACCTGTATCACTATGCTGGAAATTTTATTCAGCCACTGAGAAGGAAAGTGATGTTCCATAAGCTGTGCCCTGGGCAGGGAAAATTGATGGTGCTAGAGAAAAAAAGTCTTTTCTTGTCCCTGTGACAATCCAGCAGTATTGCTGCTGATGTTCCTGGGGATTGACAATGCATATGGATACCCTTCTGTACCTACATCTGCATGTGTGCTGAGGGAACAGCAAAGAAAGACAATATTGCTCTCTTTTATCAGCAAACAGAAATGTCATCATCATAAGGCACATGCCATACTAACCGAGGTTTTCAGTTAAGGCCTCTGCATTGCTTTTAATGGGAGATGGTTTAGGCAGAATAAACATGTCGTGAAGGTTAAGGGACTGATTCTGCTTCTAGTTACAACTCGTGTCAGGAAGCAAATAACTCACAGAGGCCTGCCAACAAAAAATTTGCATGTGCTCAGAATCCAGCCTAAATGTTTATACAGGCTATTAAAAAAAACACAATAGATGGGGGATTTTTGTTCCCAATTACCAAGAAAAGGAGCAGAAACACAATCTGCAATTCTCTTTGTGAGGTGCTGGTAAGGGGCAGGAGAACATTGCACCATATTTTGCCTGAGAACAGCTACAATTTGACACTTTAAAGTATAGAAGGGATACTTTTACTGCTTTCCCCATGCTATACTTACTCACTCTGCCCAGCACTGTATAGTCATGAGCTTTTTCCTACTGTGCCATCTGCTCAGTTGCTTCTCCCTTCTCTCTCTTCCTACAGGTATTGAACTCAGGCACTATTTCTCAAAGTAGTGACTGAAGTAATTCACAGAATGAGAACATACACCAATCTAGACTATGTGAGCACAGGAATATTGCCTTTTCTGAAGTGTCAGTGGTAGAAGAGTTAAGACTAGATCAGCTCTATTAGCGTGCCTGATTTAATACAGGCATGTTCCATGTCCTCTTCATGATCCATACAGCGCCTGAATCCAACCTACTGGAAATAAGAACTAGCAGACAAATGTATCAAACCGGAGCAGACACACCAGAACTCACATGTGATCATATGCCCAACATATGGGAGTACACATATAACCAACATATCACATATATGATAATGTGTCCATTGTAAAATTATTTTTTTAATTTGTTTTTCATACTCTTTAACAATTCCTGTTCTTCCTTAGTGTCACCCCAAAGACACATACCCTTAGTGTTCACTCTCCCTCACTCCCCCATTCATGTCTACAAGCAAGTTTCTTCCTCAGTGTACTTTTATCTTTTGATGCCAAGCCACAAGTTATTGCAACTTATGGTGCTGAGCCCAGGGTTTTGAGGAGAAATCATGGAAAGAGAAAGAACGCCCTTGAGCTGTAGTGTGATGACTTGATGATAGCAGTGGGTTTCTTGGTGAGAGAAAAGAAGCAGTGAAAAGCTTCTTTGATTTACAGAGACAGATTGTAAAAACAAACTATGAATCTTTGCATATACAAAAATATGTGAATCCTTGGAGCCTATGTAAGACATAAGGAAGGATGGAAAGGTTTGTATAGTGTATAGAGTATGTAGCCCTGAGGTTTATCAAATACAAGAATATGAAGTGTGGAGTTTGTAAAGTGGTGAAGTATTCTGAATGTGTCAGCTGACATCAAACATGGCTATGGCTGTTTGACCAAGCACAGACACCAAATTATTCACCCAGTTTGTCTACTGCTCTGCCCTTCAGGGACGAGCAGAAAAAGTACAGTTTGCAAAAATATTGAGGGGGGAGGAAAGTCCCCTCCAGAATGATATGCATTTCCCACAACTTTATCAGACAGTGTCAAGATGGATGGCAGGGCAACTGGCCTCAATTTAGTACAACTTACAAAATCCTCCTCCTCAGCTGGAGAGCAATGCATTGTTGCAGACAGGAATGGGCAGCAGTATTCAACAGCTGAAATGCAATGTGCAATTCTGCTCACTGCACTCTATAAGCAGTTCCCATCTTTCGTAATGCCTGATGGTTCTAACTTTCCCTATGCCAAGCCCTTTCTCCAACACATTTAATTCCTCAAACCTCTGCACATCTCTATTCTCTCTTGTGACAGTAGTTGAATAATGTCCACAAATGGAAATATCTACTCCTCCTCTTGGCTTGCTGTGGAGCCATAACTCCCCTCCCCCAATATATTCAGTCTAAGTGGATTTACAGAGTTAGTCTGACAGTTTCTGAAATAGAAAACCTCTGGTTCACAGCAGAGTGCAAGCACTGCTGTCTCTATAGGCAGGCCAGTGCTTCTTGCTTCTCTTTAAGATGGACTTCCTTGGACGATGTGGAGACAGAGGAGGTACCCCACCCAGTCCCGCCATCATCCTGGTGTTGAGACAAATATCACAACTGATGGTTCTTCTTGAAGGTTTACAATGCAAAAGTTTCAAACAAACATCAGATGAAAGCAATTTTGAGTCTAAACCAAGCACCTCTAGGTTTGCATTGATGATTTATTGGTGAAAGTTACCAGCTTTATTACCTATTTCATAAGCCATCCAGTTCTCTGGCTTCTAGCCATTTCTAGGTCCTGATTCTTTTCTTATTGAAGTTAATAGGAGGTTTTGTCACTGATTTCAATAGGAGGCCTCTAACTTTCCAACTGTATGTCTATAAAGTCTTGAAGCACTTCCAGGTTTCCATCGCAGTCTGCGGTTCCCCTCTTTAAGTCAATTGGACATTAACAGATTGCCCAGATCCACACCTTTGGATAGAGAAAAGCTCTAGATCTGATTCAGCTCTCACTCACACATTAGCTTCATACCTCAGTGGAGTTCCTCCTGATTTATATTGGCAGGAAAGCAAGGTCCAACGTTACTTATGCCTGGGTCATTGCCAGCAGAACATGGAGAGAATTCAAGTCACTTGTTATCCCCTTCCTCGCACCTCTCAATCACAGCATAAATGAATGTACATATATGTGGATATATTAGAATCATCTGGACTCTTTTAAGTTATTTGCCATTGAAACTGACTTCAAATTCGAGTTTTAAAGTTGAAATAACAAAGAAGGAAAAAAGAGCCAGAAGGGAGCCAGCTGCAACGGTACTCAAAATTTTCATCAGTCTACAGGACACTCCTAATAACATATTTTACTACTTTGTAGTGAACTTTCTTTGCTTCTGCCATAAATATATTCCCTATGCTGTAAATGAATAGCTTGCAAGCTCAGTAAAGTTAATATAGAAGAATAAATCTTAACTACCTAATGTCAGGTCAGAAGTATAAATCTTATCTAATATGCCAGGTCAGAAGGAAAGAATACTTTTCACTGAAAATAGCAAATACTTTCCAGTGCAGAGTAGGAACTTATTTTTCTCTTTAAAAAACATGCTGCTCCTAATAAGATGGGTTGAACAGTCTCTTTTTAGAATCTCTGAAAGAAAAATAAACACATAGAGCAGAGTTAATTTATAAAATGCTCCAAAGTTTATCTTGGCAGAACAGTTGTAGGCAGTGAGAGTTCTCTCCCTCTTGCACATGCATTCATACACATACACGTTCACACACACACAGAGACACACATGTCTTAAAATTAGGACAGGCCCTCATAATAGCAAATCCTACAGAAAACTTCTATATCTGGATAAATTCATAGATCTTTATTCAGGCAAGGCTCTCATTTTCAAGTCAATGGAAATTTGTCCAAAGAAACAATTCTTGAAGCCTTTTTGTGTAAGTACAGACCTGCTGTGTCACAGTGGGGAATAGTGAAGCACACAAATGCCTCCTGTCTCAGGTCCCCCTCCTATGCACGAGCACTTCTGCCAGCTGTGAAGCGGTGATGCAGCCACTATCCCCTCCTCCTGCCTGTCCAAGGCCCCATTTGTTGGACACAGCTGAACAGCCTGATGAGTGATCTGCCAGTCAGCTGCTGCTGGCACATGGGTCCCTTCCAGGAGCCACAGGCTTTTGCTGCTGCCCATCCACTGGTTCCTCCTCCACATCTCATTCACACACACCTTTCTCATCAGAGCCAATGTAAGTTCAAGAGGCTGAGAAGATGAAGCTCACTAAAGGCTTTCTTTCAGACTCACAGGATTAGCTTTATTTATTTTAAAGTTCATACCAGCCTGTGCTGGGGAGCCACGACAACAGGGGAATACTGCAGGCTCCAGATCTAGCAGCCAAGAGACTGCCCAAAAGCAGCAGCAGGCGTTGTGCTGACACTCGCAAACAATTTGGAGCTCCTCCACCTCTTCTTGCAGCAGCCACTGGCCTTTCATACAGTTTATTTACTTCAGGGTCTGTAAAGCAAACAGTCAAACAGTCATTTCCCTCAAGATAAACAAGAATAGAGGCAGTTTTACATGACTGAAGCACAACTTGATGCTTAGGCTGCCAGATGCTCTGGACCATTCTTGCTCAGTGCCACCAAGTTAGAGAATGCAGAACCTGACTTATAAAAACCCCACAGAAGAATGCAACAAGTACGTTCTCTTCTCTTCTCTTCTCTTCTCTTCTCTTCTCTTCTCTTCTCTTCTCTTCTCTTCTCTTCTCTTCTCTTCTCTTCTCTTCTCTTCTCTTCTCTTCTCTTCTCTTCTCTTCTCTTCTCTTCTCTTCTCTTCTCTTCTCTTCTCTTTCTCTTCTCTTCTCTTCTCTTTCTCTTCTCTTTCTCTTCTCTTTCTCTTCTCTTTCTCTTCTCTCCTTTTTGCTGCTGGAAAATTGCCAGTAATGTCCAGCATTTGGTCTGACAACTGTTATACTGTAAATATTTAGAAGAATCCATTAGAGATTAAACAAAGTGTAAGTAACTGCTCCTAAGTGATAGCTCTTATTAATGTTTGCAGCAATAGATGCTTTACAAATGCATATGAAAGTCCTACCTCTAGACTGCTTGTAAGAAAGGGCAAGACAGAAGGCAGCAGCCAGAACACAGTGTAATTTGAGCATTAGTGTGTTATCATTATAAATATCAGTGCAGAGACAGCATTCTGTAATGTGTGTACTATGCTTGAAAATCTTGCAGACAGCAACGAGTAGACTGTGTTACCCTGACCAATGTATCTTAAATGATCTGTATCAGGCTGCAGAAGTCCTGAGTCCCAGTTCAGAAGTCTTTGCCTTTCTCTGGTCTGCCCCCAAAACATAGCCCCTCTCCTCAAAACCTCCAAACCACCAAGCCCCCTCCCACCTCCAAAAAGTATCACGATTCTCCATGTGTTATATGGCAGATGTTGCTCTGGTGGTTTTTTTTTGCTTTTCTTGTATTCCAAAATTACCCTGTTTTTACAGTATCTAAAATGTTTTCTGTGCTGTGTGGTATTAGTATCAGGGAAAGAATGGTCACTGGCAATGTCCTGGGGCTGATGATGAGCTACTTAGGAAGTAATGTTGGCAGAAGTCACTTTCCAGTGGATATAATTTTGAGAACAAAAAATTTCATGTTTACAACAAACCGAGATGAACAAAGATGTGTAAATGCATCTATATGTTAGCCAATTTCTTTGATTAAAAAATAAATGGTGTTCTAGGAACACAGTGAACAGCAGGTATATGCCTATGCACATGCACACTATAGCAGAATTTTCTATCACAGAATTGCAGAACATTCTGAGTTGGAAGGGACCCACAAGAATCATCGAGGCCATTGAATAGCCCATGCAGGAATCAAACCCACAACCTTGGTGTTATTAGCACCATGCTCCAAGTGACTGAGCTGCTCTCAGGGTTATCAAAACAAAGGTTGATGATATAGATTTTTGAATTTTTAATTACATTATTTATTATCAGTTATCAGAGAGTAGTGTGATGGTTTCAATACAGAAGGGGTAAAAATTGGATCACAAGACTTGGCTCCAGTGTTCACCTTAAACAGGTTAGGTCCTGCAAGGAAAAGACCTGGGACTTACTCAGGCCTCTTAGGATGCTTTCCTGGGGTGGTAATGTCTGGTACTCACAAATAATGTGTGCCAGGCAGACCTCTTAGCATCGTATCTAATTTTTTTTGAAGCTAGCAGTCTCCTACTCCTTTCTTGTCCCCTTACCTTAAATAAAATATCTGGATGGTCTCGAGGCTATCCTAGACATCAGTCTTTGTTCATCCTTTCATTTTAAAGGCATCAGACATTTTAGCTCTGCACCATTTTAGGGAGATTGCCTTAAGTTTGTGATGCTGTAGGCCATTTCCACTTAGTTTGCAACTTTTTTGATCACTGTGAAAACAATTATTTCTCAAAATTTGCTGTTCCATGGCCGTAAGGTCTGTTGCAGCTTAAGAACTTGCAATTTGAGTGTGAAACTGCTGATTGAGAGTAGAAGTACTTTACAGCCACTTAGCCCAAGTGTGAATACACACCCCGGGGACAGCGGGAAGGGGGGAATGCCTTTCAGAGAGGAGGGATTACAGCTTTCAGAGCAGCAGTCACAGTGTAATGGGGATGAAAGAAAAGTATAAAAAGGGAGGCTATAATAATAAAGCTAACTTTTCATCTTTTGTTCACACCCATAAGTGGCTGAGGGAATATGCTCTTTAGAGTAATAGTGCCTCCAAGTTCTGTAGAAGACAGCATCATAAACACTCCTCCAAGATTCTAGTTTGAGAAAAGTGAAATATATGCCAAAGTTCACTAAAGACAGGAGCAGTGAACAATTCAGCTTGCTATTCTTTCAACATTTTGAAAGAGAAGAGTATTACTTCCTTTCACTCAGTTTTTCACAAAAAACAACATGCCATCTTTACATCACCTTTAAAATACTTAGTAGTGCTTTCTTGAGTTTCTAGGATATAAAGAATAAACAAACTGAGGAAAAGACATACTGTTGATGAAATTTAGATACATATTTAGGTTGAAAAAAAATATACTGTTTATTTTCTTTTGTTTTGTCAGTAATTTCATATGAATGTTAAACTGCATTAGACAAGTGGCTAAGACACAAGAGAAAATTACGTGAAAGCAAAAGGATATTGTCTTGATATTCTCCCCTTCTCCATTCTGCACAAATATGTAATGGTAAAATCAGCAAGTCTCCTACCATCTGTTTGCTTACACTCATGCCTCATCCAGCAGATATGCTACATTGAAACCTTACCAGACATAAAAGTCCAATTTACTTCATAAGGCAACAATGTGGAGTTTGTTTTAAGGAAATTGAAGTTTATTTTATTTCTGAAACTCCTGCGAAACAAGTAGTTCTCAAATCACAAAGAAAATACTGGATCATCACCCTATACTAGAAATACAGCATTTTATTTACTTTTATCCTCAATTATTTAATTTTTTTTTTCCTTCCCCCCCCCTTTTTTTTTTAATGCCATCAGAATCAGATTGATGAGCATAACACAACTCACTGTGAGTAAGAAAACGGTGATATTGTTGATGTTATCTTAAGGCAAAATGCTAACAAATGGTTGGCTTGCCAGCGTGTGCAACCCCTACCCAGGTGTACAGCAGCAAGGGGTGTCTGAAGGTGCCTATCATAAACTGTTGGATTCTCTCAATGGTTTCTTTCTCAGGCACAATAATTAATGGATAAACTACAGCATGCTTTTAGAAAGATGTCTGACCTCTTATTTGAAACATACATGCATCTGAGATTGTACTGCCTCCCTGAGAATGCTGCAATGATTCTGACTGCCAAGGCTTTCTGAATTTTGTCCTAATTAATGCAGTTGAATCTCACTGATACCTGTCTCCAACCACCGATCTCTTTACTTACTACATTCTTCCAGTAGCAGATAGCTTTATAGTGTAGATATTTTAGGGACAATGCTTTATTACAGACTGCCTTTTTTTTCTGCCTAGAGAAAGAAGTGCTGTTGTGGAGTGTGCCCCAGTAAAGGGTTGTTTTGAAGAAAACACTCCATGAAGCTATATGCAGATTTTTTTTAATCTCTTAAGAGCAAGCATAACTGAGGCTTTAGGTATCTGAGCTCTGCCCTGTTCTATGCCAGTGAAAGACCTTTGTGGTAAATTTTCATGTGCCTGTTCTTTGCTTATGAAGTCATAACAGGAGAACTAGGGCAGGTTCTAACACAGTGCTGTCCCTATGTTGTGACTAAGAAACTGTGCTCCTGATGGAAGTGAAGGCCATGAAGATATCCCAGTGCCATTTTCCCTTATTGCTGTGCCCTACCTGTCACCTGCAGATCTCAGGCATTACGAAGCAACAAGACACTTCAAAGCTTAGAGATCTTCAGAGAAGGAAAACAGTGGTAAGGTGATGCACTGACCCTTCTTAATCCCTAGTACTGAACTGTTGCATCAACATGGATATTGGGATGGCTATGACTCCTCCTTGCAATGTAAAGCAGAATAAGGCTGATAGCAAACAAGCTGGATTTCCTGGTAAGAGTGACATTTTTAACCCCAGAGGCTCCCCAAATGTCTTCATTCAGACTGGTCATAGCAGCCATCAAACAGGCAGTGCATTCCCTTCTTCTCCAAACCTGTGTTGTTAAAGAGAGCTGCTGCAGCCACATGAGAGAAAGGTAACATGGCCCCTAGAACATTTGCTTAGCATCATGGAGCTGCATCTTGGTTGGTTGCTGTAAAGTGCTTTGAGGACCACGGGGTGAGAAGTCCTACAGAACTTCACACATATTTGGAGTCTTACTGCTGCTATTACTATGTGATTTTATAATTTTCTCAGGGTTTTTAAGGATGGTTGAAATCACAATAGTTTGCAATAATTATACTTACTCTCTTTTTCCCATGTACATGATAGACTTTGCAATCGTTTTCCCTGTTCATTTGGCCTCCTTTTCACTTATCTTCCCTTTGAACACCTCTTTCTAATTTTCTTTGAGAACACTTTTGTGGTCCTGGCTTTTTTCCATATGGAGTCTTAGGTATGATGTTGGTATGGAAAGTATTACACAGCAAACAGCAGATTTAAGCTGAAAAAGATACTTTAGAGATTAATGAACACACTTTGAATTTCTCCTTTGATAGGACACTGGTTTGATTCTTACTGAAATCAAAGCAATCTGTTTGCCTTCCTATGAGGATATAGTTTAGTAGCCCCCTATAAAACTATTTAATAATCTAAAAGTTGAACATTTTTATGTTAAAAAAGCAATGAAATTATCATCTTTGTTAGGTGCCCCATGGAGACACAAAGAAACAGGGCTGCTGACTCCAAGTACTGTAGGAATCTGACTCCCAGATATAGTAGCAGTGATTTAAAATGCATGAACATTAATTTAAAAAAGTTGATAGAGTAGTACTAGAAGCCTTTCATAATCCTTTGAGTTCACATAGCTATGCTTTTCTCTGCAGTATTAGGGAAGAGATTTTTTTTCTCAGTCTTCTAAAAACAAGGAGTAAAGAATAATGTTTTTTCTCTCTGGAACACCATAAAAATATGGTTGTTATGTTGAAATATTTGGGGTTTTTTCCCTCCCCTAACAAATAATGTAAAACTATTGAAAAGTTGAAAACCAAAAATAGATTAAACCTTGAATTAGTTAATGACTGAGAGGTTCAAGGCATTATTTTCAAAGTTAGTATGTTAAGAGTTAGGCTTTTGCCTACTTCAAGAAGATATGTGTCTGCTCCAAGCACAAGAGCCTCTATTCAAGAATGCATCCTTAATTTTAATCAGGTATTTAAGTCTAACTCAAGTCAAGGAGTCTGTAACACATGTGTGAAGGTAACCATATGCTGATGTGTTTTTTCGAATGGGGAGGAATTTAAGCATGGGCTTACATGGTAATTGTTTGGTTTGTTTTTTTCCAGTTGGGTCTGGGTAGGCAGAAAGCAGCATAAAAGGGATCAAGAAACATTAAAGCTTGTTAACTTGGTGCTCAGCGTAGACGGAAAAAGGGTCTTTCATTTCCCTGAAATTTCTGACCTTTTTTTGTTATTTTTCTTCTCCCTGTTGCTCTTTGCTCACCAACCACAGCTCTCATTTGCTGTGAACAATTCCCAAGGGGAACATTCCTCGCTGGAGTAACTTACCCAGCTCTTTTCCTTAATTTACAGTGAGTACAGCACCCCTTGCAGAATGCATAGCAGACCCTTTGGCTGCAAGCCAGTGCTAATAGCATGTTTTCCAATAATCTAATCTCTTCAGTCACAGAGTAGAAATCAGAAAGTTAAAAGAACTGACTTCTCAACTTGTCTCAGTCTGCCTTTGAAATTTGTGTATGGAAATGTTGTGTGAATGACTACACGAAATTGTTACCACACTAGCACCCATGACTCAGTAGTTGTGCCTGTAACAATCTGATGTATATAAAAGAACCCCATGTAAAACAAGGTTTAATGTGGTGCCAGGAAGAGACTCACTCATGAAGGCTCACACGTGCAAAAAAGCCAGGAATTTCAGCCAAAACTGAAGACATCCGTGAATTGAACACCTCAAGAATCCTAAGAGATAGGTATCATTTCTCCTTCGCGGACAAAAGAATTGAAACTCAAAGATGACAAAGCCAAAATTTCTAAGTTTGGCTCTAGAAGAGAAGCAGGAATTCTTTGATTGGACTCCTGAATAAATAGTTGAATTTTCAGACCTCTGACCACCTGCATCTTCCATAGGCATTCTGAAAAACAGGTACAGACATAGGAATGAAGCAGGAGATCAATTGTCTCACTGGAGGCCCTGCGTTTAAAATGTGGATGCTAATACTTTTAACTTTCCAATGCTAGAAAGGGACCATAACCAGGCAACTTTACCAGCTTTCAAGTCCAAGAACCCCTAACCTTCTCCAAAAGAACATAACTTAGTGAGCTGTTAGGGAAAGACAAAGTAACTAGATATTAAAAGTTCACATGTAACTTTTATTTTCTTCCACACTGTGTACTGGACTTGGCATTTTTTTGGTTTGGGGCTAAGGAACTGATAACATCGCAATCATTACACAGAGTTCTGCTAGTCTACGAATTAGAGGTTGATAACTGGGTCCATCATTCTACCCCAGGACTGTATCCCTTCATGCATAATTTTGATTGCTGGGGCATGTACGTGTGGGGTACTTGGGGTAATAGTTTGCTACCTGTGTGAGAGCAAAATGCCTTGGCTTGCTTCATGCAAATCCAGGAGGTCAAGGAGCCAGTTAAGAAAGATATTTTCATACTAGGGCACAGTTCAGCCTTTCCTTTCACTTATTCCATTTTGGCATCTGCTTGTGACATTTTTTAGCACAATTTTTCTGCAGCAGCCCAGCATTTTGAGTGGTGTTGTTGCGGTCATCTCACATCCGAGCCCTGTCTCATGGCAGCCCAACGTGGTGCCGCAAGCCACTAGCCAGCAGTCGAGCTGCCAAATATTCATCATATTGGATGCTTTAAAAATAACTGCTGGGATTTCATGTTTTTCTAATATCTAGGGGATGTTTGGTTTTCACCGAAGCCTAACTAATTGTTGGTATAACTTATATTAGGCAGTTCTATTTGCAGTAACGGGTTCTATTTCTATCATTTATTTTGCATCAGCTTAACTTGATTGTATTACAGAATGACAGAACTGAACAGTCCTCTCCTCCTCATTACTGTAGTTATTAGAAAAATGTTCTTCAATGGAGCATGTTGCAAAGTGGCAGGGATATTTTGCAAGCTGGCTATGGCATCTGACACCTGAAAAAGCAGCTCTTTTGGGACACAAAACAGCAAATGGATCATTTCCTTGTGCAACAGCTTTGGTAGGAAGATATGCCTCATGAATTTGTACTTGCACATGCAGAGTAAGGTTAAACATGTGCCCTCAGGATGCTGCTATGATCCAGCCTAAATTATGTGACTCCTACCATTGTCACTTGTAAAATACTTTAGCAAAAGTATATTTTTAGGACCACTTCTTCAGTTGTGCATAAAAAGCGTCAGATGTCACTCTGGATGTGCATTGTCAGTATTAAATAATGTGTCAGACAAATAAAAAAGCCACCCTTAAAATTTATAATTAATAGATTACGATTAATCTCTCCAAATGTTTTTGTTTTCAATTTAGGATAAACTGGTTTTAAAGACAAATTAGACTTTTATTTCCCCCCAGGTTTTTTTGCTGTTGTAGAAAAACATAAAAGGGGCTTCAAAATCTTTAACTTTACAGTTCATACTATAAAATTTAGTAAGACTCATAACACTAGATTTCATATATATTTAATTCTTGATTTTATATATAATTATCTAAATTTATGGTTTTGGTTTTCTCTACCTAATATTGTCAATAGGTGGCCTCAGTTTAATTTTTTTTTACTGAAAAATGAACCAGATTATTTTTTCATTCTTGTGGAATACTTTTTTTTTTTTTTTTTTTTTTTGCATTGTAAGGCAATTTTGCATCAATCCCACTTTCAAAAGTCTTTGTGCAATAGCATTCCTGTCATCCCGTATGGGTGTGATCTGCATGTGCAGACACTGGAGCAGAGCAAAACACTTGTAGAGACCTTTAATCAACTAAACTGATTTCCACATTGCTGCACATCCTCTCCAGGGCATTCTGAAGAGTCTGGAGCAGCATGGCAGCTTTTAGCCTGAGAGTGCCAGGGAAGTGGTACCATGGGACTCCTCTTAGCAGGTGAAGGTGTGTACGAGGGACCTGGCTTCATCCTGCCTTGACCCAGCAGCTGCCAGGGCTATGTTGGAGGTGGCAGCAAAGGGACAAACAGGGCATTCGGTCCGTACAGCCACCGGCTACACGAGTTACCTACAGCCATGTGCAGTCTGCAGCTTCTCTTTTCCAAGGCAGCCTGTGCATAAGCTTTCAATTAATTTAACTGTCTGGAAAGTTTGATGTGTCAACATTATACTGTTAATCGTATTTGGGATAACAAACATACTATTGCAGATGTTACAGTCAACCAACCAACCAAGCAGTTTTAATTCATTTTAATTCATTTTCTCTTGCAATCAACTAAGCTAATTGGCATGCAAATCCCCAGGGAAGTGGTGGTATACCACCACATAAAAAATGAACCATATCCCTGCTTAAGCACAAAATGGATGATAGCCTTGATTTCGTCAGCAACAGCCCAATAATTCAGCTTCAATACTTTGTAGCACAGCTGTACCTCGACGGTAAACTGCCTGCAGTGTATCATTGCAGTGATGTCAGATGTATTACGGTTTGGGGGAAGTGAATGATGCTCGGTGTGAGCGCTAAATTTCTTTCATGTGGGTCAGTGTGTGCAGCAGTGAAGTGGGTTAGGAGGGAAAGGCTCAGACTTCAAAGGGAGGGCAGTGCGCAGAAGGGGTGATGAAACAAGCCCTAACTACGTGCCATTCATAGCTACTTCACAAGAAGACACAGGCACAGTGAGCTGTTGAACTGAGTCGGTTTCTCAGGAATCGGATGCCTACTTAAATCTCCCATCCTATTACTTAATCCCAATCTAAACAGGCCATCCAATCATGCTGCCCTCTAAAAATCAGATAACTGTGCTCCAAACCATGGACTACTCTAACATCAATTAAGAAATTAGTGAAATCCTCACTCCTGTATCTTCACAGGAGTTTTGCCATTGACTTTAGTGGGTCAGGACTGACTGGTGATGATGCCTCTTGTCTGTTTTCCACTAGAGATGAATTCAGTTTCATATCATACTCTTCATGTTTTGCACTTAAAACCCTTTGAATTTTTTTTCTTTTAGACTAGCATGAGTCCCAGTGACATGAGGGAAAGGTGAAAACAGTTGGATCAACATTTGCTGACTGTTGGTAGCATATGCATCACTACTGCAGCAGAGAAGCAGTCACTAGAGAGGGTATCTCAACTTATGTCACTGACGGATGGTCCAGTGAGCCTGGAGAAGTTAGCCTTTTTCCTTCATGAAAATTTGAGATCAGAATTTCTCTTGGTTATAAATTGTAGAACACAATTTTAAAGACGTTCCAGCACTATGGTACTCCTTAGTGTCTGTACTCTGGGTTCAAATCTTGATGTGAGTCTTGAATTTAAAGAGACAGGTTCCATTTCAATGTTTGCAGGCATCAGTCCAGAACAGTTCCATTGCAAACAACATATTTTGGGCTTTCAGTTAGCTTAAGTATGGTATGAATTTAATCATTACACAGAAAAAAATTATTTCATTCAGTACAAACTTTTGATCAGTTCCACTTAGGAAAATACACTAAATTGAGAGGATATTAAGTAATTGACCAAAGGCACATCTGAGCACCGCCAAGGCAGTGGGCTGGCTTGCTGTCTGGCTTATTAATTTTTTAACGCTGTAAATATGGTAGTAGAAAATCATAGTTTCGACATGGGATTACAGGCTTTTGCTGTCTAAACCCTTCTCCCTAGTCCCCAGCATGGAAAGTAAAATCTGTTACATCCTGCTGTTCTTTCTGTGGTTTCTGAAACAAAACTTTGAGAGAAAAACTCTGGTCTCAAAAGACCCTGTGGGAAACGAGAAACTTGCAAATGCTACTGTAGTTGTGTAATGTTGACAGTATGAGCTGAGTGATCCTTATACAGCTTGGAAATACATGAGCATCTGTGTAACATGCAGCAATAAAAGTCTCCAGTATGTTAAAAGAACAAAACAGGGGAAGCAAATGGGGGGTGTGGGAGACAGGCTTTGCTGCCACCAGCACAGCCAGAGCATCAATGAGCTTTGTTAGAAACACATAAGTGGTAGATGGAGCACCACAGTCAAGCAGAACATCAAGCAGAAAGACCGCATATTTCAAAGAATGAGCATGTATAATATACATTTTTGCTCTTTTAACTTGGTAGAAGCATGTATTTCTCGCAGGGAAAAGATTGGGGAGTCAAGGGACTCACAGTGATGTCAACAACTTTGTTTTCAGATTTCTGTGTGCATAAAACCAGTTTAAAATCAGCTGGGGATCTTCATGACAGCATCTTGCAGGATTAGACTATTAAAATACTGTCTACATATATGTGCATCAGTACAATCTGTTTCCAAAACTCATGTCTCCTGTTCATCTGACCACAGATGCTTTCTTCACAACTTTCATGAAACGTTGGTTATACAACTATTAGGTTAATACAACTACTAGGATACTACTCTTTATATATCATATATTTGCCCTTCTATAACAGTTCTTTTTATCTAGTCAAAAAGAAGGGGATAATGTAATTGAGTTTTACATGTTCAGAAAAAAAATCATAATGTATACTCTTGAAGACCGGGTATTTGCAAAAAACCCCCACAGTTGACTCTAAAAGCAAGATCTGTAGTTTCTTACAGGATTTAAAACTTGATGGGAGAAGGTATTGCATGACCTGGTCCTACCTTTGCCATCACTACCTGGATGCTTAAAGCTACTTGACTCGGGGATCTTCTTTGCTTCCTACACTGGTTAAACTTCCTACATCCCTGAATTTTAGTGGTTCTTTGTAGTACATGGGGAAAAAAAGTCAATTTCCCTTTTCTCTCCATGAAAAGAATTTTTCAGTTTATTTACAAAACTCTCTGGAATGACAAGGAGCCATTTGTGGTTGCTGTGGCTGATTTCTGTTGTGCTGAAGATGCTAGGAGACTGCACAAAACTCTGCACCCCTGGTGAGAGTTTTCAGCCTGTTGATGCTCTTTCTAACTGAATTCAGGGGAAATGTGTTCTGGCTGCCAATATACTTAATTTTCAGGATCACTCTGCCAGACATGTGTTTAATAGTGATGAGGCAATCCCCAGTGAGATCTTGGCCATTTGGGCTGAGGACCTCCTTGCTCACAGACACCACTACAAAACAGTTATAGACACTCCCTGAGACTGTGGGACAGGCCCATACTCATGTTTCTGTTGCTTTTTAGAACTGTTGACACTTGATGAACAAAATAGGTTGGTTTCTTTTCCCTCAGATGTGAAGTGCCTCTTGAGGAGGAAAATATTCTGTCAAGCCAGGCAGATGTTTGGGTAATTTTTTTTCAGTACTCATGAGATCTTTTTCCTTCAAAACACAGGAGAACACTTGAGGATCCTCTTTACTACGTGTTTTGTACCATAGAAGGCAGCAATGCTCTGCAGTAAAATCTAAGGCAAATCTCTGGAGGAGTTACCACCCTCTTAGAAAGAAATCTTCCAACTATTTGTGGAGCACAAATCACAAAGAGAAACAGAAGGCATGAAGGCTTTAACAGTTGATTTTTCCTCTTGCCCTCTTTTGCAGCTGTCTCAAACTCCTGTAGATCCAGGCGAGGCTGGGCAGAGTCCACATTCCTCAGCTATCACCACTGGTTCAGTTGCATTTCAGAAAACTTATGGCCAATCCAGTGTAGTAATTGTCATGTATGGGTCTATTTTCCCTGCAGAGCCCAGCTGCTGCACCATCAGGACACATCAAGCCCCTTGCCTCCCTGCAGGTGAATTAAGGCTAAGTGTTCAAGCAGAGTTTAACCTGCAAGACTGAGCTCAGGTTTCATCTTGGCCCAGGCTGACAATCTATTTAGCAGTGATAATACAAGTTTATCAAATCCATGCACACTGGCTGCCCTGGTGCTCTCCCACCAGTCCTGGGCTTTGTCCTTGCTCCATGGTTGCCTGTTGGTTCAGCATTTTTGCTGCACCATTATCCACCCCACCTCTGATGCATTTCTACACAAAGAAACACTGTCCAAGAAAGAGTCTGAGGAAATACGCTGTGGTTTGCAAACTGAATTCCTTAATGACTTTCTCATTAGAAGAACTGACTGCCAAATGCTGTTTGCGTTTGCCTAAAGGACACTCTGCATGATTAAGAGTAGCTCTTCTTTACATGAAGTATTGTTTTCAGGCCACCACCACAGGCAGCTGCTTCTCACTAGGCAAGAGAAAGAGAAAGGAATGCTAGTGAGCACACAGAGCAATGGAGCAACAGGAGAACCCAGGGGATATCCCGTCCCAAATCCCCACCACTACAAGGCTAGTGCCTGTGTGGGTGCTACGTAGTGGGTAAAGCTGAGGAGGGGTCTGGGCCTTGCAGCAAGGAGTAGCCTAGCTGGGAAAGCTGAATTCCAGAGCAGCTCTGTTGTGAAAATATTTCCTGTGAGAATGAGCAAGTCTGAGAAATCAGGAGTAGCAGTAGCTCTCTGGCAGGGGTGGATTTCACTTGCCTAGCACATCCATTTCAAGAGTAAACTTCTGAATGGACATCTTGTCTTTGGAGAGCAGTGATGAGACAGTGCACCTCAGCTGCAGCAAATGGGCAAAGAGCATTCTTCTACCCTGAGCTTTTCTTCTGGCCCTCAGAATGCATGCCCAGCCTGATTTCTCCTGCATTTTCTTAATTGCAATTTTTTTTTTCCAGATCCCATACATTTTAATCTAAAAATAAAGTAAAAGTGGTGGAAAAAATGTCATTGCAAAGGTTTAGAATTTATTTGCTGTATATGGTCAAACTTTGGCATCTTGTAATTCAAAGTTCAGATTCAAATTCAGCTCCTTATCCTTAAATTTCTATTTTTAATAGAGACATCACAACTCATTGTTTCCAGAGCAGGGCTTTGGAAAATATTATAAGATTTCATTTGCTAATGAGACTTAAAACTAATATCTAGACAAATGACTCACACAAAAAGAGGCCTTTGAGAGAAAAGAAGGGCTTAAAGCCAGACAGGAGAAGAAAATGGTTCAATATTCACTTAGGGTCTTCTCTAATCTCCAGTATTTAGGTTTTATAAAAAGAAAAAAGGAGGGATAGATTTTGGATCTATAGCCAGCCATGAGTCTGCATATAGGTACTTTGTACCACATCTGGCTGATGTCTGTGTAAGAAATTAGAAATAATTTGTCTGTGGGTCTCTGGGCTCCCACCACTTCCTTTGCCCATTGCTGTGCTGCATTTTCCATCCCTGAGAGTCTACAATTTCACTGTGCTCAGAGTGTTTGCATACAAGAGGGCAGAGTGCTGGATAGCTGGTAGGGTCATCTCTATGGCCCATGCACTGAATACTTCGTCCTCACTGAAGTCAGTTCTGAAGGCTGTGGAAAAATCTTCTATATTCATTCTATATATTTTTGTAATGGAGCAGGTTGCACCCAAGACCAAGTGGTTCAAGCAGGAGTATTTAGCAAGAGCACTTCTTGAACCATCTACAATGCTACAGTCCATACCTCCTGGTTCTGCAGCCAGTGCCGAGCCCACAAGGTCACAGTGCCTGACTCTCTGCCAAGACACCAGACCTCTCTTTGTCCCTCTTATCGCATCTAAAACTAGTGGCTAACAGGACCAGTCTGTGCTCTCCTAATGCTTTTTCACCTGCAGACTTCAAAGCATTTCTTCAAGTGGATATACATTACTTACCCGTTTCTACTGGTGACCTAAGTACAGAAATTTTAAGAAGTGCTTACACCTGGTGTACTGTGACTGAATTTCACCAAATGAGGTTTATATTCCCAGCTACTTGTGGCACATCACTTAAACTCTGAGCTCACAGTTTCTGGTATGGGGGGAAAAAGGGGTAAAACTTCTGGTTGCTTCCTCAGGGTTATGGTATGCAGTTGCTGAAGTTCTTGAGATCTCCAGGCACTTTGCTACAATGAGAGACGAATAGTAAGGACCAGTTCTGCAACCAGCAGTGATAAGATCCCTCCCTGTGGGAGAAATATGTTTTAGAGCCTGAGTTTTCTGTGTTGCCTTCTGGAAGACCTTCAATCACACTCAGCCTTTGCAGGAGGGCAAGAACTGGACCCTACATTGCAGAGATCAGGCAAGCATTTGGATTTGAACCAGACAGGGAGAAGGCTGAGAGGGAACAAGAATGAGATCTTCAGCTGCAGCTTGGAGATGCCTTATTTCAAACATGTTATCTCATTCTCTAAGCACAAATATTTTTGCTCCACCACTTGTTTTCTCCCAGGTTCAATGACAAAGCCCAGTGCTGTGCTTTTAAACAGTGCCAGTTTCCGGAGCACTTAGCTGTTCCTGCTTTGATTCTTTCCTCAGCCAGAATAAGGTCTACCTAGCAGTCAGAGCAAGTGCAATGAGAGACTATTTTATTACACAGATAGAGGACTCAAAGAAATGTCAGGCACAGTTGGACACAATCAAAAAACACATCCTTTAAATAGCTTTAAAGAGAAAAAAACACCCCCACTTATTTAATTTAAAATGTTAATTCTGACTTTTCAATAAGACTTTTGCTCCAAGAATTTCCAGGAACAGGAGTGTATTTTGCTTCACATATTTAGTTATAACATGACATGAAATCAACCTTTAAATGGAGCTTGACTTGCACTGTTAAACTTATTCCTTGATCCATACCATTAGCAATAAGATTCTTCATTTGAAACTACAAGCTTTCTTTTTGATGTGCTATTTGTATGAGATGTATCTGGAATGCATAAAAAGAGGCAGAAATTGTGAAAATGGCTAGGAATACATTTTATTTTATACTTCTGGAGTTAAAGGGGAGGTGGAAATTTGACATTTAATGAATATAGAGAATTATCATATTTTGATAACAAAGTATTGCCTGTCTCAGCTCACACACAGAGCTTGACCTCAGAACAGTTGCACATAATGTTTTCTCTGTCAAGAAAATCTATTCATAATGATGTGTCACAGGTGCTCACACATAATATGTTTCCCATCAAAACTGATCATCCATATTTTACACACTGGCTTTGATGACAAATATTTTGTACTTCAGCTGCCTTTTCATTTGACTGTCAGACTTAATGAAGGAAAGTCACAGATAGTTTTTAAATAATGTCAGCTTCCTAGATTGTATTACTACTGTGAAAATAGTTTCATACAAGAGCCACAAAACAGAGGAGAGACAGACAAGGATGTTTTCATTTATTTCCCCTTAAAAAGAAAAGTTATTTTCCCGGTTCCTAATTTCAAAATCAATAAACTCTGTACCTTTGGAATATTTTCAGAAAAAATATATTTATTGAGTACTCAGTATTTTGAGAGTCTAGTGAAAGTAAGTCTGATAACTGCATTTGTATTGCAACTTCTCACTATACAGAATGCTATTTATGTTAGTAGTGTGTCCTCATGGTAAAAACACTTTCCTCTAGGCTGTGCTATAAAATGAGTGTCTTGGGGCACACAGAGAATTGGGTTCTTATTTTCTCACTGGAATTGTTTGTGTACAGCAGGGCCAAAGTTCTCCTACATGTCCAGCTCTACTAAGAGAAATAACCTTCATTCCTCATTTTATTAATGAAAGAGAAAAAGTGAACTTGAATTCCATTTGAGGTTTCTTCAGATTGCAGGACTTGTCATCGAAACCTCAGAGCATAGTGGATGGCTTTTCCCATTCATGGTACATGTCTTTTCTGCCAAGAGTGTAAGTGAACAGAGGTATTCCTGAACTTTCCTGCCAGGGAACCCTCCCTGTGCAGCAGGCAGTGGTGGCTTTCAACATGTAAGCCATGGATTCTTATGGGCTTCTGGTCTGCCTCCAAGGGATCCACAGAAGGGAGTTGACAAAAGCAAGTTCATTGTGTATGCAAGCTATTTAGCGGTGTCTGCAGACCAAAATAAAATCAAAGCACTAAAATAGGCAATCAAAGCATGGCATGTGGTTATTTATAAAATTGTCACTGGCCTGAGGAGAAGGCAGAACAGAAAGCAGCTAACATTTACAAATACAAGTTACAAATGTAAATGAGGACTATATTTCTCCTATATATGAAATATAACCAGATGTCTCAGGCTGAGAGATGAAAGCTTACATTTTGAAAAATGCCTGGCTTTTTCATACACGACCAAAAAAGAGGGGACACAGGGTCTGGAGCTACTTGATGCTTAATTATTTTTTGGATTCAATTTATTTAAGAAAGCGAGCAAGGAGGAATTGAAAGTAGGTAACAACTTCTAAAGTACAAGAAGACACAAACTTTATTCTCTACCACTGACAAGTAATACACTGATTAATGTCAGCTACTGAAAAGACAGTCTGCAACAGCATCCTCTTTTCTGCGATCCCCAAGTCCCTAAAGAATTTAAGCAATGAGTGTAATAAGTTTCCTTTTCCTTGTCTGAAGAATTAGAACAATTCAATTGAAAGACAAATATAATCCTACCTATGCTCCATGCTGGGACTGGAGCAGGGTAAATGCCGCAGTTAAGTCTAAACATCAGGTTGTAATTGTTAGAGATTAAAAACATGCCAGAGAGAACATTCCAGGGAAAAAAGGAGGGTGAGAAGTATGGCTCTCCTGTGTCTTTTTTTTTAAGGCAAATTATCATCCTATCTTACAAGGGCATATTTCTGCACAGCAGAACTTAATCAAATGGCATTTAGTCAGTGAAGAAAATTATACAGTAGATTGATTTTTAATCATCCAGCTAGGAAAAGCAAGGAGAAGTGAACATATATTTATCTGCTGAGCCAAATGCATACAAGGCAGAAAAGCCACTGAATATAAGGAAAAGAAAAATAAATGTTCTCTAGGATGCTGCTGTTTCCCATACAATCTATTTCAAATATCATTTGCTGTTAGCTATTTCTGCATAATATGAACATATCAGCTGAGCACCTGATTTTTATGCCAATGAAATAGTCTCTGAAATGAAAACTCAGGTCATAAGCAACACAACAAAAATGAAGCAATCTTTAAGAGCTGCCAGAGAGATGGATGGCCCACCCTTCCAAGAACAGAGGAGCCATTATTTCATGGTCTTGTCTACTGTCTTGTTTTCTCACAGTTTGTTTTCTTTAATGCTTGTCTTCTCAGTGCATCCTAACGTGAGCCAGGGTTGCCAAGGAGGGTGTGCTACATGTTCTGACTACAACGGATGCCTGTCATGTAAGCCCAGGCTCTTTTTTGTTCTGGAGAGGATTGGCATGAAACAGATTGGAGTATGTCTCTCTTCGTGTCCAAGCGGATACTATGGGACACGGTACCCCGACATTAATAAATGTGCAAGTAAGTGTTGGGGAGAGGGGAAATGCATGGATTTGTTTGTTCTCTCTTGAATGCTGAGTCCCATTAGGAGTCAAGTCGACAGAGAAGCAGATAGACAGGATGTTTTTATTGTTCAATTCTTTACAGTAGTGCAGTAAATATCAACCCAAGCAAGACGTTAAGGCGAAAGATCACAAAATGGCCTAAAGCTCAGGGATCCCGGTTCTGCATGGATCACCTGCCTAGAACCCACGTGATGGCTTCTTCTTCTACAACTCCATCTGCAAAGGAAGCACTGGTGGGCACCAGGCACTGCCCTCCAGCAGTAAGAGAACAGTGGCAGCGCTGAAGAGCAAGCGGAGACCCGGGAATGCTGAATCTTGGTGGTTGGAGCCGTTAAACCCACTGCCTTTACCCGCCTGACCCCTGAGATAAGGAGAAAAGATGGCAGGTGGCATTCTTTGGAGATGTGGTTTGCCATGGTCTCTTTATAGCTTGTCTCACACTCAGTGTAGTCCTTTAAATGCCTGTGGAAGCTGGCCAGGCTTCAGCTGGACAGCTTTCAGCCTGATCTGGGGGAAGTTACTGACTCATGTTGTCTCCAGCATGGGGGACAGAGAAGCCAATTCTACTCTTTACTGCTCAGGCAACATTTTGACCCCTCTATGGATTTTGAACCATAAATGAACTGGAAAAGATCGCAATGTCCTCCCTACTCCTCTTTTTGTTGTTGAATTCACTGTTTTTAATCCCACAGGTGATATAAAAACATAAGAGCGACGGCCAAGAAACTCTCCCAGTTTTTACCTGGTAATAAAAGTTATTTAATGAATGGACCCCAGAGTAAAGTCTTACAGAGTAACTTGACACTGTAAAGTATTTGCTCACTTTTTAGCAGTGTGTGGCCTTGCATATCAGACATGAGCAGTGCCATACATAAGGTTTTATGCATTTGTCTTAAAAATTTCTGAGAACTGGGAAATATATCAGTAATGCAAATTTGGGTAGTCATATAGAGAATACATGAAATACTACAGGATAGCCAATTGAACACGAGGGAGCCATTTGAAGAAAAAAAGAAAGATATATTGATTCAAAACATTCCTAAGCAGATTCTAAATTCTGGCATATTTTTATTTCTCCTGGATGAGTGGCGATAGATATTGTGGAGCTGACCCAGTACTTGTGTCCCTCTGCTTTGTCAGTGTAGGGCAGAAGCAGTGTATTGTTATTCTCACGTGCTGTGCTCTGTGTGCCATTTGCATAGGTCTCCAAGAAGATTAGCAGTGTGAGACTGTTCAGTATCAGGCCATCCTTTTTAAATCCTCACCCATGCCAAGGTCACTTGTGGCTGGCCTCATGGTGTGTACAGGCCATGAAGAAGATCTAAATATTATTAGCTTCCTTTGAAGATTGACATTGCTAGAATTGTGGGGTCCTGGTATATGTGAGAGAGCCCTTGCTATTTCATGGCAAAGAGCAACCACATTGTTGTTTACTGTTTGCATTTCAGAATGTAAAGCTGACTGTGATACCTGCTTCACCAGAAACTTCTGCACAAAATGTAAAAGTGGGTTTTACTTATACAGTGGAAAGTGCCTTGAAAAGTGTCCTGATGGGCTGGAAGCCAACAACCACACAATGGAGTGCACTAGCATTGGTAAGTCCAGTCCTTATGTGTCCTTCCTGGTTTTCTCACAAAGGAGGGGAGATCTAAGGAAGGCTTGACCAGATACAACACCAGGGAAGTGCAACTTAAAATGAAAATGTTCTGCATAACAAAATGCATTATCCAGCACAAAAACCTAAAGGTATTGCCCAAACCTGCTGCTTCACAAGAGATACAAACTTAGTTGTGGCCCACAAACACAGACAATGCTAAGGGCAATTCTGCCACAGGAACACAGCCTGTTTGGTCTGTCCTGATGCAGAATGACATACATCTCTTACTTGCTTTGTTACATTGTTGTGCAGAACCACTAACATCAAAGGTTCAAAAATGCTGAGTCAGACACCATGTGTAGTTGTAAGACTAAAGTACTCATGGCTTTGCTTTAGCCCCCTGGTACTACCTGTACCTTCAAAGTATGCATGAGACAACATTTTGAACCTTATATTCACAAAAGTGAAGGCTAGAAACTAAAATATTAAGCAAACACACCCCCTTAAAAAA
>VXBX01005880.1:54847-103109 GCA_013400415.1 Scytalopus superciliaris | reverse complement strand
AAAAAAAAAAAAAAAATCCCCAGAATGGTATATGTGTATAATCACCTGAGTCCAGAAAATGAGGATGAAAATAAAACACCAAATGGGGTGGCACTGACACTGAAGTAGTGAGATTGATGTCACTGTGACTCACTGGCTGTGGAAAAGAAACCTACTTTTGTGTCTACAGCCTCTGACTCACAAGCTCCGATTATTCACACAGGGGCAGTTTTGGAGGTCACCACACCTAACTGTCTGCTCCATCCCTCTGCCACCCCTCCAACTCAAAGAAGATTGAGTGATGTATTTGCCTCTGGGCTGCTCCAGTTAGCATCTCCTGGCATGGGCACACCAAAGCTGCAGCAGGGTCCAGCTTATTTTAGTACACTGGCTATGAACTGTGGTGTAAGCGGTAACCTCTTCAGCCACCAGCAACCAGGGAGCACTTAGGCACAGTCTGGCCATGAAGTAAATCTCCTCCCCCACAGTATCATGCACATATTTCTTCCTGGCATCAAGTGTTTTGGAGGGGAAGTAAAGTAGGAATGAAAATAACGTGCAGTAGTTTGGTATTTTCTTTCTCAAATATATATTAGCTCAGGTGGTAGTGTAGGTTTCTGCTGTTTTATTTTGAAGCAAAGACTTTCATCTTTGAAGGAAATTCAAGGGATCGTTTTTGCTTCTTGATGGCTGTTTCCAAGTGCTGTAGACTTAGCTGCTTTAACAATGAGTCAGACTCAAATAGGAAAAGCCATTTAAAGCTATGGAGTGAAAACAGAACCTTTTTGTGCACGTGAAAGCCAATTATTTTAACAGGACAGCACCACTGTAGTATGAAAAAATGACCAACATGATAATTTATATTTCTAGGTTCTGGAAAATTCAGAAGGAAATTCTGAAGCTGGAAAAATGTTGACTTAAAAGCTCCTCATTATAGAGGAGCTTCAAGTCTTTTCTTCTTCAGTGGTGATTTATAGTCTTAAGCCTGCAGTTAGACACAAAGTAAATATAAATATTTACTGTGATTTATCAAGAGAAGGATACTGAGGAGATGGCACAAGAGAAGCATAGCTATTATGAGCATATTGTTAAACTTCCAAAGTCACTCTCATTTTTGTTTACATGTTTGGACAATGTGCAGCAGCACACCTTTTGAGTTCCAAATAGTATGGGATGCACATTCACATCACTCTGTTTTAGAAACTGTAACCCACACTGTCTGACACGCTTGTAAGCCCACCCCGATCCGAGTTCTCCTCAGCTTTGCCTATTTCCAGCTTGTATATACTACAGATGACGGCTCTTTCACAATTTAAGCTGAATATGAAGCAGCACATCACCAAAGATACTTGACTCCTGCTGTAGCATGTTTCAATATCAGTTGGTCCTTTATAACTATTGATTTCCAAATTCAATAACTTTGAGACCAGCTGCAACAGCTTGACCAGTGATTTCACTCACCTTTCACACAGGCACGACCAAAGTTTAATTCTGCTGAGGCTACAAGGATTCACACCTGCATCAAAGCAAAGGAATCTCAGAACAAATCCCAGTAACTGATTTCATTGGCACCAATTGTGTTGTTGTTGACTTGTTTCAGGAATGGAATTACAAAACAGCAAGTAGAAAATAGTAACTGACATAATTATTTGACATTATTTTGTGCTGTATATCCTCAGCAGTCTAATTTCTGTCAATTCACTGCTGCAGGTCAGTGCTGATTAATTCACTTAGTTTTTGCCACCTTTTGGCTGATGGAGAATAAAATTAATGTACCATATGTATTGTGTATACAAAAATATATTGTCCAGGCTCAGTTTGTCCTATGTTTATTGCAGTGCACTGTGAAGCTAGTGAGTGGAGTCCATGGAGCCCTTGCACAAAGAAAGGAAAAACATGTGGTTTCAAAAGAGGAACTGAAGTAAGGATCAGAGAAATCGTACAGCATCCGTCAGCGAAGGGCAGTCCTTGCCCAGCTACAAGTGAGAGCAGAAAATGTATTGTACAAAGAAAGAGATGTCAGAAGGAAGGAAAAGGTACCACATTATCATCATCATAATATGAAATTGGTATTATATTTTGTTTTTAAATAACTCGCACCTGAATTCTTAGGCCTTGATTGTGGGCTTCACCAAAGCTCCCATTGATGTGGTGTTCTTCAGGCTGGAGAGGAGCCTTTGCCTGGAGTAAATAAAGTCCTAACACTGCTCAAAAATGTGCTTTGTGTGATCTAGAGAGGACAGGGTGGGCTGGATGGGAAGGCACTTTATCTCTCAGTTCTGTCTGCTGAAAGAGCTGCCAAGATGAAAGGTTGCATGTGGTGCTTGGAACAAAAAGATCCATCATTAAACATGTCATGGTGGTGGTTGTTTGTTGGGTATCAGGCAGCCAGGTTTCATACTACAACTATGGGATTCCTCCAAACCAATTCTTATTTTGTGCTTCCCTACAGGTAAGATTGTAACTCTTAAAAATGCAGCGCTGTGGCCTCTCTCCCTGAACTCTTTCTACTAGCTCTGGCTAAACAACATGGCCTGATCCTGCCCTCTGCATTTAGGTCATGGAGTCCCAGCATGGGAGAAAGACCACAGCACTGCATGGCAGCCAAGGGAAACTCCACTTGGTTTCACCTAAAAAGCCAGACTGCTGGCAGAACCATCCCTCCATGCAAGGCAGCGTGTTGGACTTATTCCCCAGCATAGGAGCTAGTGAATGACATCCCACATGTTAAGAATGGGAGCCACTTAAGAAGTCTATGAGATAATAACACAAATTCCACCTGGTAGATACTGTTGTTCCATTGTTCCCTTTTCTCCTCTTCTTTCAGAGAGAAAGTTCCTTGGTCTGTCCCCAGTGCAGTTACTCTGGTTGACGTAGAGGGTCTATGGAATATTTCCTTTTCCCTATCCCTCCTATTTTCCCCATCCTTCCCATTTCCCCATGTGTTCATTTTCCCCTTTCCTCCTACCCCCTTTGAGGGTTAGTGGAACAGGTGGAGCAGCTGCCCCCCCTGCCCCATATGAACATCTCTGAGTCAGAAGTAGCTGCTGGTACCAATTACTAACGGAGTGCTTCACTGTTAAATAATAGCAAAGGCTGCTGCAATTACTTATGGAAACGCCCAAGGGGTTTGGAGCTTGTAACCCATTTGAAGGTTGGATTGTTCCCTGGGGATGTACTACATGAGAAGGGAAATAATGTTATTAGACAGTGTCCAAGTGAGGGCTGCCAGGATGGTGAAGGGTTTGGAGGGGAAGCAGTATGAGGAGCAGCTGAGGTCACTTGCCCTGTTCGGCCTGGAGAAGAGGAGACTGAGGGGAGACCTTATACAGTCTAAAACATCCTCACGAAGGGAAGTGGAGGGGCAAGTAGCAATCTCTTCACTCTCATGACCAGTGACAGGACTTGAGGAAATGGCATTAAGCTGAATCAAGGGAGGTTTAGGTTGGATATCAGAAAAAAGTTTTTCACCCAGAGTGTGGCTGGGCACTGGAACAGGCTCCCCAAACAAGTGGTCACAACACCAAGACTGAGTTTGGACAATGCTCTCAGACACATGGTGTGATTATTGGGGTGACCTGAGTGGGGCCAGGGATTGGACTTTATGATCCTGATGGATCCCTTCCAACTCAGCATATTCTGTGATTCTGTGGTCAGAAGGAGAACTTATGGATCAGATAGCTACAGATGCCTCCCACTCACCCAAGAACTGGCTAGATCTACTGATTTATGGGAACCTATAGGGGATAGATTTCACTTCCTCCTCCTTGTGTCAGGCAGTGTCTTGAAGAGGTAAAGACACGTGTCTGCATCAAGGTAGAAGTGAAGGCAACCTATTTACAGATTCCCATAGAAATCCTACAGATTTCTATGTCTGGGATGTCTATGCTTGTATCTGCTCCTGCTCAGTGGCACAACCTGAAACAGCCTCTCATTAGCTCACTTGTAACTAGGGGAAGAGTACATTTTTTATCCTTAGCAAAGCCTATTTTTAACAAAGTTGAAAATATAGGACTGAACTGTAATTTTGGAACTGTGAAACTGGGTTTTTTTGAGGTGATGATATTGTGTATTCGCTTATGACATCTTGGCAAAAACTTCAGATTGGACAAGACATTTCTCTTTGAGAAATGCCTGCTGTTCCTGTGTAATAGGATCTTTAGAAGAAACTACTCACGTATTTTACTGTCCATTCTTATTTTATGGGATTAAAGCCAAACCATACTTGAAAAATACTGTGTACCACAAGAATTCATTCACAATCAGGAATATTTTTCGCCTTCTTTTCTACAGTATGCTTAAAGGTGGGGATTTTTCTTCCTTTTGAGCAAGTCACAGTCTATATTCTAGCCTGTTTTACGCTCAGTAGACAGTTCCTTCAAAAACATTGTAAGCTGCCGAAACCTATGTACAAACTCTATCCAGGTTAAAATATTTTAACCAACAGGTTAAAATAGCTTCAAGGGATGGATTGCAGTGACAAGCCAGGAAACTGAGAATTAAGCTAAATTTTTTTCCTTCTCTTCTTACTGGAATGGGAAAACAAAGCTTTCCAACTTCATCTCCAGTCAACATATCTTCCCTACTGCTACTGTCCCTTATTACACAAAAAGAAATTTCTATTCCCCTTTGAACAATAGAGTAATTGCCCGAGAAACCAAGCCAGGCTCTGTTCTTATGGCTAACTGCACCCAGTCAGTGAGTGCAGAAGGAGGTAACAAAAAAACACTTGAAAGGGAAGGGAAAGTAAATAAGTTTGTGTTTGGTCTTGAGAAATACTGAAAACTCTCCTTTTTATTGTACAGCTCCCCATGGCCACTCGGGCATTGCTTTAGAGTTGGCATTGGCTTTTGAAGCGTAGCAGGATATCCAGCAGTTACCAACACTGCTGTTACTCTTTTCTCCATGGCCATGAAGAGAGACTCAGCTAGGTCAGCCTAAGCCATTTCCATGTTGAATAGACATCTGTGGCTGAGGGAGTTAGGGCAAAGACCACATGATGACGGGGTATGCTCGTCACAGATGCCTTGAAGACTGCTCAAGAAGTTGAGGTCAGAGACAGGATGTTAGTCAGTGAAGGCGCTGCTATCGCACAGCAGCAAGGACATGTCTGTGGAACAGCTACACAAAACGAGATAAAGCAGATCAAGAGAGGGGTTTTTTGTTTGTTTCCATCTGCTGGTGTATCATTGAAGCTGATGAGAGCCATTGCAACTCTTTTTTTTCCTCCTTGCTGGCTATAAAATGTGAGAAGGTGCTATATTTTCAGAATGGATGCAAGCAAATGGGAGTAATGAGGAAACAAATAGTGCAAATAAGCCTAAAAAGTTCTCTTTTTGCTTATTTTAGCACTAAATTAGCTGACTCCAGGGTGTTCTGATGTGGTAATTCCCATGTGTTTCACATACAGGTTCCTTTTATAGTTCAGATCTATCCAAACTTCACTGTAATTTATTTCATCATTCTCCTCTTTTAGTTCCATGATAGCGAGTTCTTTTTATCTGCATTTTAAGATCCATTTTTAATTCTTTCTTTCCCTCACAGTTTTTGTTTTTCTCCCCAGTGCAGTATGCTGTTACTTTTACCTTCCGACACTTAACACTTTCTTACTTAACTCCTACCCTTCACTGAGATATACCTTGAGTCGTGTTTCCCGTAACCATGTCCATTAGTGGCAGATGGCAAATAGATGTACAGGAAAAGCAGAACATGCAGAGCTCTTCAAACACTGCAAATTATCCATCAATATTTTTTTTTTCCTTAATAAATGTGCTCTTGCCAAACACAAGTCCCTTTGGACTGCTCTCTACAAACGTGTGAGATTGACTCTTACTGGCTGAAAGACAAATATTCTGAAATTCTGATATTCTGCATACGAAAGTATTTGTGGGGAAGGAATTGCATGTTTTCATGAGTAATTCTGCCAAGAAGAGAATATTCACCATATGACTTTCTGTTGAGTCCCAACTAAACCTCCACAGAGATCAGCCAATTTTAAGTGCTTTCAGAGAACATGTTCTGATCAGTCTCTGAAGAGACTAAAAACCCTCACCAAAACTAGTATCAGTTATGAACAAGGAAGACACCTTAGAAATCTGGGTATTATGCAAGGCAATAGACAGATGACATTGGTTACACAGCCTTATTGTTGTAAGCAAATAAAAAACACATTTCAATTGTTGCTCATTCATATATTGAATATTTGCATGCTTGTGGTGTTTAAATGTTCAAAGGAGAGAGGCAATGCTGACTGCATCCCATTCTGTGCAAACACAGATCAAAGAATGTTCCTGCTCCTGACAGGCAAAAATTCAAGCATTAGAAATGAAGACATGGTGGCATGAATGTAGAATAGCATATTTCTTTTTCACTATTGAATGTAGGAATTGTCACCTTGTACAGTCTGAAAACAGGATATTGTTATGAAAGGAAGAGGGGCAATTTTAGTCAAAATTCAAAAAATTGCAACCCCCTATAGGGAAGGCAGCTTGTCAGTTAATGGCTTGTGCTGTAAGAAGAGAGACATTATGCTGTGAGTTTTTTTTTTCAGTTTGCAGCAGGAATAAGAGAGAGAGAGAGCAGTGTCTGAGATGGGGAGCTGAATTCTGGATGCAGACTGGTGAACAGAAGGGAACAGGATTTATTGCTGAACAGTTATAATGAGCAAGTATATATATATTTGGGGTAAATAAAGTAAAATAAATACTCCTGTACTGCATACATATTAATTAAAATGCAGGTTTGCTTGATAGCTTAGAGAACTGAGACTCAACACATCTCTGTTGTTTCTCTGAACCAATTCCTCCATCTCTTATTGCTGTATGTCCACATAATGCTTCCAATTAATCATATCAGAAAAAGTCTTCAGTTGGCTGTGGTGTGAGGAAGGAATCCTATCAGGTGAACATCAGATTTCCAAAACCACCACTCAACTAAAAATCCCAAGCCGTTCATCAAGAATTTATTTTTGCTGAAAATAATTTAACTTAGTGCAAACTTAAAATACCAGTCAATAAATTAATTTCACTAATTTAATTTAAACTTATTGAGTCACCCATCCTAATGTACACAATCTGATGTCATATAGATCCACATAACAATGGAGCACGGAAGGCTCTGGATTCTAAACTAAGTTGCCCCCTTAGTATTTCTCACAAAGAAATGTTTTTGCAGTTGATCGCCTGTTGAGATGCATTAATTTAATTAGCATCTGAGCCATCCCAGGCAAAACAGAGAAAAAGCATTCCCTACTAAAAGAGAAGAAAAGATGTGTAAGTTGCATTATATTTCAAAATGCAGGTGGAAGTACAGTAGTGAAGGAAGGCATTTGAAATCAGTGTAGGTTTCATAACTTCTTTGTACGGGTCTTGAATCTTGACATGTAAAATTAGGGTTTTGTGATCTTCACAACCCACAGAAACTTGCTTAAGACTTGCATAAGTATGTGCCACACCAATGTGTTTATTAATGTGATAATACACATTTTTCCCTAAAAAATTCTTGACTGCCAGACCTCTGGAACAGTTGCTTGTGCGTTTTGCTGAGTTCTATTGTCACACTGGACAATCTGAATTTTATATGGATGCAGTTTTCACAGAGATGGTTTTGCCATATGAGAATTCAGATTAGAAATGACAAGGTGGGATTCCATTGAGTCTCCTTAGGCTTTGCAAGACCATGATGGGGTTCACTCCACTTAAGCTGTACAGCTAAAAATTACTTGCTATTGTCAAAACAAGGGTCATGTTAATGGTGAGGTTAATATTGCACCTATGATGCTGTAAGACAGATTCTAAGAAGGGCAAAATAATTTGCTTCCTGAAAGTGCCTGTTTCTTTCCAATGACATTTAAGTACAGTGTAGTATGAGAGATACGGATTTTTAATGGATAACTTTTAAATTAAAGGGCACATTTTCTCCATCTGCTTGGGAACGACTTTGCAACAGTGCAAAATCTAAACCAAAGTTCACTCAGATTAACTCTGTAAGCAAGATGAGTGTGTTTAAGGGGATCCATAGGTCAGCCATAGTAACAAAAATCAGAGTTGAAAAATACTCATGTCCAATACTAATTTCACCAAGTGTTGACAAAAATCAGGGTTAGAGCAGCATTTTGTTGTGTCAATAAACACCTAGCAATGGCTGTACATCTGCTTATTCAAAGAGCGGTTGCTGTTTAGAGAACAAGCTTTGAATAGTTTGTCCCTATACACTCCACACACCAAACATAAAAGTCTTTTACCAGGGCAGTGGAGGCCCACACAACTTCGGTAATTCCTCAGTATACTATTTTCAAACAATTTTTTCTGTTAAAAAAAAAAAAAAAAATTGGAGGAAATTCTGGATAATTCTGGTATTTAGGACTTTTACTTAATCACATTTAAGTCCTAAGCATTGCCATGTGGGAAAGTAAGATATTCCAATCACATCCCATCCCATCCCAAAAGTCACATCCTCTCCCTCATATAGAGCTCAGTGGCCTTTAAAACAAGAGGACTGGAGCATGTGAGCCAGGGAGACATCACAGTACACAGTTCGCTCGTATAACTGTGAGAGATGGGGTGTCCTGTGTGAAGGTCACTAGTGTGGTTATGGTTAATGACCTTATTCCATGGCAGGTCACAGGACTTCTGAAACCTCAAAATGAACACGAAACTAATTACTGCAGCCCTGTGTTTACATACTGCATACGCCAATGGGTCCTAACTCTGGCCTTTGTGAGCCCAAGTTACTATAATTGAGGAATCTGTCTTGTGAAGAGTTTGGTTGTTTATTTTCCGTTTGTTGCTGCCAAGAGGACTTCTCATTTCCTTTCCTTGCAGGGGTTTTGACTCTTTAACTTTAACACATTTCCAGCCTCCAAGAGTAGGGCTGCTGAGACCGGGAATCCGCTAGTTGCAACACAAAGCGACATGGCATCCTGGGGATACCCCAAGTCAGGCAGGGCACAGACAGCACAGGGCTGCCCACTGCTGCTGGCCAGCAGACAGGGTTATGACCTACAGAAGAATTCTGGGTGAGAACGGTTCAGAAGGGGAAATAAGGCTGAAATGAGTCAAAATGATTCGTGAATCCAAACTAGCTAATAGTAAGAGGATGTACTGACTCTACTAATCAAGGGCTGAAAAGGTTGGAAAAAGTTATTTTTAACCTTATAGCATTTAAAAGATTTAATCACAGGCAGATTTTGAAAATTTTACTAGGTTACTACCTGCAAAGGGAGACATTAAAATCTGAGTTAATTAATTGTCATATTTCATTTTGCTACAAGTATATTTATTTTGCTTGTGCTACATCATATGTCCCAGTTCTGACAGAAAAGAATGAACCACACAAGCAAGGAGTACATACATCCTGTGCACCTCTGCACACTTGACTGAGGGCACTGTGTACATGTGTACCATGCTAAGGTTGCACTCTGAATAAGAGGCATCTTGATGAACAGTCAGGTGACAAAGGCTGTGCCCTCAGGTAACAAAATTAGTTTTAGCCCTGCAGGGTGCTGGGCTGACACTGTCTCTGTGCTCCTCGGAAGATGTTCTCCATTCCGGCTGCTAGCTCCTCTCTTGCCACCTTCTGCCCCCTCCCTGTCCTGGGGGCCCTGGAAGCAGCTGGCAGGTCACTCAGATGCCCTGAGGTCCTCTGGAGCATGCTATAGCAAACGTGCTGGACATGCTGATGATAAAAAGTATCAACCTCGTATTAACAGGAGTAGTGTCAAAGCTGAGACAGAAGCGAGACTGAGACTTCTCGTAAGGGAAGTGAATCAGAAAAAAGCTGATTGCATTCTTTTATGAATATGTGAACAATGTGAGAGAAGTCCTCCTCAGATCCCTAAACCAAATAAGTTAAAGAAACTAGCTCTTTTTCTCTTTCTGATCTTCCCTTCTAGTGCCTCCTTGTGCTCCAGAATTCGCTGGCTGACTATATTTTAGATGCCTGAGCTTTGTAGGAAAAGCAAAGTAGCAATATAAACTACTCAAGAACCATTCTTCCTTCCCCTTCCAAAGCATGCGTCAGATATTCAATTCAGCACCAAATTTCCAGCACCTGCCTAAAGTCTTCCCTCTTCAATCAAAATGTTTGTGATTGAGAGCTCCAGGTTTATAAGGTGAAATCCACATCCACGTCTATCCTGCAAAAGAAAAGCGAGCAGAGGTCTGCTCCTTGCCCACAAGGCCAAGGGCCACCTTCTGGCTTGCAACCAAACTAGCTGGGGCTATTCCCTCCACAGCAGATTTGACTGGGGAAGAGGACTGTTGCAGGTCAGAGTCCTTAAACAAACTGCCAGTTACGTTGTGCAGGCGTGCAGGGGTCTGCCTAGTCTCTGGTCTTCTCTTCCCCGGTACAGCTGTACCTAACTTATTCATGGCATGTTCACCTTCAGTGACTTCACATTGTTGAGTTTCAGGGAGAGACAAATACAAAGCTGTGGCTACTCTCCCCTCTCAGTGCCACACATGAGTGCAATGTCCAAAAAGTGTATAGTTCTCTCTTACCCCATCTTTCTTCCCTCCTCTGCCAGAACATCCTCACGTACCCATCTTTCTCTCCACACCGGTCTTCTATCACATCTCACAGGTGATGCTTCTGAAGTACTTCCCCTAACTTCTAGTGATTTAAGGAGCTCTTTCTGAGGGAGGGACATGTTTGTCACTGCTGGAAGAGGAAATGAGGCTCTTCCAGGCTGTGTGTCAGCAGAATATCTTAATACCTGCTTTCTGCTGACTCTTCAGAAGACCACAGCAAACTGCTTTCTCTTGGGCAGTATTACTACAAAGCAAAAGTGAAGGGAGGTGTCAGCTGACAGCAGGGCTCACCTGGCCCTCACCACCTGGAGATCTAACCCCCTCACTATTTTGACCTGGAAAGAAGGACAAATGCAAGAGAGGAGTTTGATAGCACATCGATCAAATTTAGTCCAAGAATGCAAAACATCTGGGGTATGTGAGCAACAGAGTAAATCAGGCAGTGGATGTTTCAAGTCTAATGGCGACACATCCAGCACTGTTTAATCAGCTAAATCCTGGGCTGTGGAACACTTCCATGTATAGCAATGCTGTTATAACACTGCAGTCATGGGCAGCAATGGCACTCATTCATTATTGTGTTACAGCTGCCCTTATTTTAAAGGGCTTGATCCAAGCCCCACTGAAATCCCATAGACTTCAGAGTACTGTGGATCTAACCGTAAAGCAGGGATACTCAGCATTCCTTTGTAACAAAGCAAAAACAAAGGAGCACTTTTTTGGCTGCTGTTTCTCCTCATCTTTCTGGATATTTGCCTGTTCTTCCCCACCCAGTCAGCTCTGTTTGCTTTTCCCCACCCAGCTCTCTGCAACTCCAGTCTTGTCGTCTCTTCTCAGCTCACTCTCCCTGCCAGCTCTAACACCTGATGTAGTCTTTGGTCTGCTTAGGTTGCCACCTCCCAGCTCTCTTCCACTTTCATAACTTTGAAAAAGTTATGAAGTTATGAAGTTAAGTGCTTGCTGCCATAACTTTCTTTTATAAAGGTCCAAAGGAGCTTCTCAACATTCCCAATGAGATGATACCATCCCATGTTATTATCAGAGATCGTAAAGAACAGAAGAGAGGTTGTGGGAACCTCTGTCATGGAAGGTTTTTAGGAGGTTAGACAAACATCCATCAGAGATAGCCTAAGTATAGTAGTTCAGCTTCACAGACTAGTAAGGAACTAGATAATGCTTTGATAAACATTTATAAAATGGCTACAAGATTTCCACAGATTTTTTCCCTGCCTGTTGCCTTCTGTCAGATTCCCACGGAGAGACAGCGTACCACACAATTACGAGCACAAATCCAAGTATCTCTGTCCACTGACATCAGTATAAGGCCTCCTGCTGTCTTTACCAACCTCAGACTTTTATTTGGGCCTGAGTCAAAGAGCTGAATTCAACTTTCCTTTCATTTTGTCTAGATTAGTCATTTGCATCGCTGAGATATTGGTTCATGTTTCTCTTCACATTCATCAGCTTTGAATCATTGTTATAAGAAGAGTACAGGACTGAATTTTCTTACTAATTCACCAGAGATATGAGCTAGCATTTCTCTGCCAATGAAGGTGTGTATATTTTAAGAGCAGATGAAGATATGGCCCATGACGGACAAATTATTGTATGCTTAGGCCTAGGGAAAAAAAATAAAAATAGAGAGCGACTTTAAGTACAGATGCAAACAAATATTATTTTTCAGTAATTTTTGTTGAAGAGATTTTGCAGTGGCAAAATAATTAACAGGGAGAAAAAGTCCCACATTTATAATTTAAAAATGTAGTCATCATGCAAAAGTCAGAAAAAACATTTTCTAAATTTTCTATTTTCAGTTCCTTGAAAACCAAAATGGTAGCAAAAGAATTAACCAGTGTTCCATGAATGAAACATATACAGGTAATATTAAGATCAAGATTTGATGATCAACTGTGGGGATTTGCTATTGTTGTTTTGGTTTATACACAAAATGACCCAGTAATGACATTTTTCAATTCTAATCTACCCCTCCCCAATATCTATGGCAAACAGTAGCCCCAGTATAAAGATTTACAGCTACAGTTATGTTGCTGCTTTGTTCTTAAGCATGTATTTACTTCTGCCCATTTGCTTTCTGAAATTCTCTCTCATTTGTCATCTGAAGACATCCATTTAAAAGGAAAACAGGCTTCAGACATGAAACACAGCTACATTCCTGAAACATGAGATGAACAACCTTTAATTCACGCAACCTTTCATTTACAGTAATGTTTAATGGATGGGCTGGTTTCATTATGGACAATGCCTCTCCCTGTCATTAGCCTGCAGAAAGGCCTAAAACTCTTAAGCATTTAAAGGAGCTCTGTTTCAGGCTCTGTCTTCCCTCTTCCCCTCCCTCCCCCACTCCCCATCACCCCTTCTGACTTCCCTTGTTCTAAGTGCGTAATCTAAATGCTGTACTCTGCAAATTGCACTTATTGCTGGCTTCAAGCTTCGAAGAACCCTTCTGAACGCTTTTTATACAAACCTAACAAGGTCAAAGTTGGAAAAATCTCAGCTGGTGGACTTGGATCCCATGAGCAAGTGACCATTTATAATTAATATTAATGAATGGCAGACGACAGATGTTTATTGCCTAAGTAGAAATGTGCATTGCTAAACCAGAAGGATTTAGTTTAAATCCAGAGGAACTGACTTTATTTCTTGTATGATGTGGGTGGTGGGAGGGAATACCGGTGGGTGATCCAGCCCCTACTAGCTTTAAGCATGCACAAGGAAACCGTATTTCTAAAGAAGGATCCTGAGCTCTGTATTCAAAGTAGGATATTTGGTCCTTCAAAATATTAGTTGAAGTAAGGGAGACTCTCTGCCCACTCCTGTCACTCTGATTTGCAGCAGTAGTGGTTTTTATCCATAGATTCCAAAGCACTTACAAAAATTAAGGAACTCTTACCTCTGTTTTACACTTGTAGAACCTGAGGAAGTCATATAAAGACTGTATTATAAAGGAAAGAAGTGTTTGTCACTGAGACAAAGGATCACATTCCCAAATGCAGCATATTATTTGTTGATGGATTTTTTTTTTCCACAGTGGTCTTAAATTAAACTATAGCTATGATGGATAAATCTCTCATGTTTAAATGTGACACAGAGGAAGATGTAACATGGATATAGAAGAGTCTCTGTGAATACCTCTGAATAATTCAGGCTTAAGGTTGATGGAATCTCTGTTTTCTATCTGAAAGCAACTCGCTGTTTCAGAGCACATAAATTAACTTCCTGGACATAGAGGCATCTTGGATAACATTTTCAACAGTACATGAACAATTTTAATCTACTTCTTAGAGTTTCTGGTTGAGGTTGGAGTAAGGGTCTATTTGCTCTGAATCCCTTGAACAAAGCATCCTGCTCCTTATAGTATCTTGCTGCAGTATATGTGCACCAACTATTTGCTGTTTTCTTGGCCCTGATATTTCTACACTTCTGTATGACAGTCTGTAAAGTGTTTCTGAGCATGCCATACCAGACCTTTGAAAAATATTATTGGGTTTAGTGGCTACAGTGATGGTTTCAGATGTTATAAAAGAGGGCCCAATGAGTTCCTAACAAAAGGAGGTGGTGCTCAGATCTGTAGAAATAGTGAGCAGTTTCTCCTTTTGACTAAGGCAAAAATTCTTGGAGCAGGCAGGAAAATGATTAGTTACTCAGTTTTAAAGAGAAGCATGAACATATTTTCTGACTAGTTTATGGTGGTCTTCTTCATCAGGAGGCAGGAGGCAGCTGGAAAGAGAGACTGCCGGTCCCCACAGTCCCAGTTTTCAGAGGCTAGAGAAGGTCCTGACTTGTTACAATAAATTGCTTGTACTGGAAATATCACTTGCTGACCTTTTGCTTCAGGTTCCTTAGAACCTGTCTTGCATTCCAGCTCTTGTAATCAGCCCCGATGTACTGGCTGCACACACACCACAGGCACACCTAGGACTGTTACCAGTGTACCAGCAGTGCTGTAACACACTTCAGGCATCAGCCCAGCACCAAGTAGAAAAATAAAACATGCCTACATCAAGTTCTGCTGAACAGTCATCATACACTGCTGGTAGAAGCTGTGTGAGATAGGACACAGGTCAGATCTCCTGGCAAAGTGGATCAGGGGTTACAGATCTTCCTTAGCACTTGGGAGTGTCCTGGGCCATGAGAGGCTACTTTCTCATCTCAGTGGGGGCTGCATCTCCTCCAGCCTTTGGGCCATGTGACCTCATCCATATCCAATCTAAATGGCATGATGGTCAGTTTGTGAAGTATTCCAAGCGCAGTGGACTCCAGTGATGCACTGTCACATGGCATAATCATTCTTCACATTCCACTTCAAGCTACTCATAAAGCCGGCTGCTCACTTCAGTGTGCAAAGCTGTGTTACTACAAAAAGCTCTAAATGCACAGTTCATCCTCAAAGGGATTTAAAAAGAATAAACTTATCACATTCTTGGAAAAAAAGAAAAAGAAGACAAGACAGCCTGGACAAAATTTACATGGACAATTCATATCTGTGATTCATGTTAAATTGAAGACTTACAGGCAATGTTAAAATATTTACATTCAAGTTTTTTTCATGCATATCCTCCGTGACCCCTACTTGGAAATATTATTTTTAATATTTTATAGACCTTAATTTTCAAAATAAATGGAAAATATCAGATTATTACTCATCACATTTCCCAGAAACTTGCTGATTTCAATGAAATCTCATTAGAAAGTAAGCAGGGGTTTGAAACAACTTTGTCTTTTTGTTAGGTTTCTGTGTGGTATCCTGCCAGCTTGTCCATCAGGTTGACCTCTGGCAACCGATCTGGAAGGCTGACAAAAACTCAACAGCCTGAAAACCTGAAATCCCTTTGACAACTTTGTCATTCAAGTTTCCAGAGATTCCTAGGGCTATGTTCTGAATCCTTTTGGCATTAAAATTTCCTAAGCCTTTTTCAGAGGCAGCCCAAGAGTCCTGGTGATCCAAATGTCCTTTTCCACAAGCATCTTTCTACCTGGTGAACTGCGAGGTATTCTCACAATAGATGAGAAAAATTCTTCAGAATCATATGGAGATGGTCAAAGTGAAATCTCATGTCACCTTTTTTGAGAGGGAACCTTTGGATGCTCTGATCTGCATGAAATTAAAAAACCTGGTCTGTCATTTTAATCAGCATGAAAATGTATTTGGAAATATTTGCACTACTTTGAGAGGGGAGGATCAATGCTTTGGCCAGCTGAAATAGTATACACACACTGGAGACACAAAACAGAAAGAGACAGACAATTTTCAACACCTTGATTTGAAAAGCATCCTTGAAAACAAATTCTCCCTTCATTTACACCAGACACCAACCTTGGTGACCTCCATGTATTTGAGCAAGTACAAATACAGCAGAATCCAGCATCCAGTGAATTTAAGTAATAGCATCCCAGCTCTGTGCTGATGGTTTTGCTGAGTGGATCCATCAGAAGCTGCTGTCCCCCTGCATGTTGCCTACTGCTGACAGACTGATTCAGCTGTCTGGCTGGCCTGGGTTACCTGTGGGATGCACAGGGACTCCCATCTACCTGTCAGCACAGGTGTCACCCCAGGCAGAAATGCAAACAAACCATGCTCAGAGTGGAGAGGACAAGTGAACCATGCTGAGAGGGGCCAGAGGTGCATCCTGTTCACTCCTCATCTTCCTCTACCTTCTTGGCATATCAGAAAACTTTTAAGGAAATGTAAGGAGGTGACTCCAGGGGGATTGTATAGCTGCTGGTGTATCAGCAAATGAAATGGTGGAAGATGCCAGGGCTCCCTGGTCCTGGTGTGTAGTACCAGGGCAGGAACTGCTGGCCTGGCCCAAGGGCAAATTTCCTCCAGGATCTGTACTTAACCATCAGTATAGCCCAGCTCTGAGCCACGGCCGCTTATGGAAAGAGGCATTCTGAGGGATGCATCCAGACAATGGAAGTGTACAAGTGCCATCTGAATTAGCAGGTTACATTAAGGCAATCAGTGTAAGTCAAACCAAGGAAAACATATTTTCTCGTTTATCCCTTGCTTCAGAGCACTTCGAGCACAAATTTGAGTACTAAAGAAACAAGTTTCTTTGTGTGTTTTTGCCTTTTTACTATTGTACTAGAAAGACTTCAAATGTCTGCTGAGGCCTTAGCATCTGTCTCTTATCATGTGTAACTTTTCTTGATTATTTCTAGGGCGGCAGACTAAACATGCAGCTCTGACATAATGCAGCATCACATTTTATTTCTGGTTTGTTCAAGAGCCTGCACCAGCTGAACTAAGTCTCTAAAAAGGACTATATTTATGACCTCAATCCAAGTTAACAGAAGGGATTGAATTATTGGTGCCTAAAAGGACAAGGAAGGTGAGGGTTTTTGGTACCAATCACTCTTATTCCCAACCTTCGTAACTGCACCTGATTCCATTAGTCTTAAAAAAGGCCTATCAAGAGGATTTGGACTCTCATGTATCTTTTCACCATTTTCAAGAGAGCCGTAAAAACCAAATCCCATTCAGAAGTCACCGTTAAAAGTCTCAAGGCAGAAAATGCTGGTTTTCTAAATACCAGCATGGTGTATGTCACTTCCTGTCTGAAGCGATGGGGAGTGATTTTCTGCTCCACTAAACAGCCTTTACTTTCCTGTCTTTTGAAGCTGTGTTCAGGCTATATAAGCTGTGGGTTCTTATAAGATGAAAACTGTTCTGTAATCATAAAATTGTTGTTGTTAGCACATTAGTCCTGATTAAAACAAGGCTGCTAACAAATCCCCTAAGTCCCAACAGACAAGTGAGAAGAAACAGCAAACACAACTCATTATAGCAATCCTCCTCCTCTGGCTGCTTCTTTGACTGATGTATATTCCTCTATTTTCAGGCACTGCCAATGTCTTTTCTATGGCAAAAGGAAAGGCAGATCCAACCCATTTCTATTGCAAAGAGGTCATCACAAGCCAGGGACTTTCTATAAGCCTTGCTTATGAGTGTAGCAATGTCATATCCCAAACAGCTCACAAAGAAAAGATCTCTTCTGACTTCCATATAACCTAACGAGATAAGACTTTCTTCTTATTTCCTACAGCAGCAGAACCTGACATCTCCTGTCTTGGCATAGCTAATCTGCTCAGCCTCTTCCCATTCCTCTCTGCCTGTTTTATGCAAATGGCTGTGGCACAGGCCTGTGCTATTTCTGTAACTAGAAACAACATTCTCATTCTCCCTAATGTGCCTGTTCTCTTCTTGCAAAAACAAGCTAGCACACACAATGTAAATAAGAATATTTTTCAAGTGAACTCAATTTAGTAGTCCAGATCCTACTTTCAGAGGCAAATGAACCTCAAGGATAATAAATCTCATACAAAGATATCTGAAGTCTACATCTAGAGAAATATTTCCATTTTTAAAAGGAGACCAGACGTGTAAAGTACAAGTTAGTCACCAAGATCCCTAATGCACTTACTCAACTGTATGTGTTGATAGTATTTGAAGTATAGAATCACAGAATGGTTTGTGTTGGAAGCGACCTTAAAGACCATTTAGTTTCAGCCCTGCTGCCATGGGCAGGGGCACCTTCCACTAGACCAGGTTGCTCAAAGTCCCATCCACCCTGGCCTTGAACACTTCTAGGGATGGGGCATCCACAGCGTCTCTGGGCAACCTCTTTCAGTGTCTCACCACCCTCACAATAAAGAACTTCCTCCTAACATCTAATCTAAATCTTGTCTCTTTTAGTTTCAAACCACTCTCCCTTGTCCTATCACCAATCTGCCCACATGAAGAGTCATTCTTCATCTTTTCTTAGAGTAAACGGGCAGAATCCCCTCGCTCACCCTGCTGGCCACGCTGGTTTTGATGCAGCCCGGAACACAACTGACTTTTTGGGCTGCAAGCACACATTCCTGGTTCATGTCCAGCCTCATCCACCAGCACCCTCAAGTGCTTCTTGGCAGGGCTTCTCTCCATCTTTCATTCCCCATACCAGGGGTTGCCCCAAACCAGGTGCAGCACCTTGCACTTGGTCTTGTTAAACCTCATGAAATTCCCATGGGCCCATTTCTTGAACTTGTCTAGTATCTTGGATTATCTAACATCAACATAAGAACTGTGGATATGACATATGCTTTTAAGATCTGTATCCACCTGGACTGGTATGGGAAGCCAGATAAGCTATCCTCATGCATCTCAACAGCAGGAGAACATAGGTTTGGCCAGGTTAATTGCTCCTTTAATGCCTCTGGACCTTAAGTCTGTTAAAAGTTTTACCTATATTCTCTTCAGCAGCTGGAGCATCTTCAGGAGAAAGGAGGGCCAGGAAGTGCTAAGTCATGTAGCACCTAGCTTGTTCTGAAGTTGTTGATCCTCACCACTCTGGTTACCTGGAAATCTAGTTATTATACAATAGGCCCTCAATAGCTAGGGGGAAAAAAAGAATTGCTGCTAAGAAAGTTATGCCGTTTAAACTTCAAAAAGACATACCAGATGAATCAGACACTTGTGGCTTGGGAATGAATGCAGAATGTCCATTGCATCACTGGGCAGCTGGGGGTTCGGAGGCTTATTAGCAAGTAGTGTGAGTACATGCTACAGGCTCTGTTCCAGAAAAAAAAATGTGTCACTTTTCTTGAAAATGAGAACGATCTACTCATTTGCATAATATGGCATCACTGTACTGTAGACCAAGCTGTAGTAAGTGAGTTTAGAGCCTGAGGCATGCTCATCTTCCTGGAATTTTTATTCAGCATGTCATGATGTTGTCTGGGTCATGTCATGACGACAGTGTGACAGACTTTTAATTTAAGAGGGTTGAAAGTCTCTGGGAAGGGTGTAGACAGGTGAGAAGGAGAGCGACACAGTATAGTGGCACTTAATCCTCAAGTCTTGTTGCCGTACCCTGTGGGGTGCAGAGGGATTGGGGCATGGGTACTAGAGCACTGGTGCTGACACTGCTCCTACAGCCAGGAAAGCACCAAAAGGTGAGGGGTGTGAAAGAACACTGTGGCATATTACAGAGTGGCTTGTGGTCTGTTACTACAGCTCTTCAGCTTCTTACAGTGTAGTGGGCAGGATTTTGTGGTCCGTGGTGACAGGCTCAGTAGAAGCACTGGGACCCTTCCAGAGAGGAGCCTATTTCATCAGTGCCTGCAACCCCACCAGGCACAGTTCTGTGACTCCTTGTGCCCCTTCTGCTCTCCCAGGACAAATTTCCTCATGGGAGTGATGAAAGAAATACAATCACCCCAAATATATGATGCCAGATTCTCATCCCTCTGTGTTTTCCATGAGGCCTATCCTGTAACACCCCCCGCCCCACCCATCAAAGCAAAGCAGTTTGCACAATTAGATTTTATGTTTTCCTATGGTGGTTTGGGATTTCAGTGCCTAAAGAAGGGAGAAGCGAACAAATATGCTGCAGTGAGTTCCCTGTAATAATTACAGCTGAATATAATAGATGGGACTAATTGGCAATGCCTAAAGCAGATGAAACCTGTCATCTGTGGTAGTTAATCCACCTCAGTCATGATTTTGTAAGTAAATCTGTCACAGTGATCTTGAGTACAAGGTCTCCCAAGCCATGACCAACACTTCCTCCCTGTAATCCATAAAATACAGCTATAGATCTAATGGCAACACCACATCTGATGAGATAATGCAAAGGCTTCTCTGAAATACTCTAGTTTGCATACTTATTGATGTACTCAGACATGGGTTGCATAAATACAGATACAGGAGTTTCTTTGACCAGGGGCTATAAATTAGATTAACAATCTGAATTACCTTCATGTCTGCATTTAATTTGAACTACTGCACTTCTCAAAATTATAGCAAGTCTCCAGATTTTTGTCAATACACAAATTTGCTGTTACTAGAAGCAGCAACATATCTCCTAATGTCTCACTGCACAATTCCTGCAAACTAATTCCTCCAGTAGAGTTGTCTGTACAAAGTTTTGGTTCTGGAATAAAAGNCGCACCCGCACCTGCACCCGCACCGCGCCCACGGGACTCTCCTCACGGGCAGCGCGGCCGAGTGAAAAGGCACAGAATGGTTTGGTTTGGAAGCAGCCTTAAAGGTGATAGAGCTCCAGCCCTACTGCCATGGGCAGGGACGCCTTCCAGTAGACCAGGTTCCTCAAAGTCCCATCCACCCTGGCCTTGAACACTTCTAGGGATGGGGCATCCACAGCCTCTCCGGGCAATTTCTTTCAGTGTCTCACCACCCTCACAATAAAAGAATTTCCTCCTNAACACCACATCTGATGAGATAATGCAAAGGCTTCTCTGAAATACTCTAGTTTGCATACTTATTGATGTACTCAGACATGGGTTGCATAAATACAGATACAGGAGTTTCTTTGACCAGGGGCTATAAATTAGATTAACAATCTGAATTACCTTCATGTCTGCATTTAATTTGAACTACTGCACTTCTCAAAATTATAGCAAGTCTCCAGATTTTTGTCAATACACAAATTTGCTGTTACTAGAAGCAGCAACATATCTCCTAATGTCTCACTGCACAATTCCTGCAAACTAATTCCTCCAGTAGAGTTGTCTGTACAAAGTTTTGGTTCTGGAATAAAAGATATTTTAATGCCAAATAATTTACTTTATTGAAATATTTATTACAAGCATTTATAGTTATAATACAACAGTTGTAATATATGGCATCAGAGAAGTGTTAGGAGCTCATGAATCCACATCTTCACGAGCAAAACATTCTCTTGGAAAAGGTTTCGTTATCTCCTATCTAAAAAGACTTATTCTGTTTTTATTTTTATTTATTTTGAAAGAGTTTATTGAATCCATAAGAAGGAATAAACATTGGGCGGGACCGCGGGCTGCGCCCCTGCCGCGGAGCCGCCCCCGCCCCCGCTCCGGGCGCGGTACCGCGGCGCCCCCGCGCGGCCGCACCCGCACCTGCACCCGCACCGCGCCCACGGGATGCTCCTTACGGGCAGCGCGGCCGAGTGAAAAGGCACAGAATGGTTTGGTTTGGAAGCAGCCTTAAAGGTGATAGAGCTCCAGCCCTACTGCCATGGGCAGGGACGCCTTCCAGTAGACCAGGTTCCTCAAAGTCCCATCCACCCTGGCCTTGAACACTTCTAGGGATGGGGCATCCACAGCCTCTCCGGGCAATTTCTTTCAGTGTCTCACCACCCTCACAATAAAAGAATTTCCTCCTATCTAATCTAAATCTTGTCTCTTTTAGTTTCAAACCGCTCTCCCTTGTCCTATCACCTATCTGCCCGTATGAAGAGTTATTCTTCACCTTTTTTTAGAAGCTTTCTTAAAGTACTGAAAGGCCATCTCTTATTCAGAGATGAGCTTGTAAACATAATGGCCCATGCAATTTTTTCACTTTTCATTTCACAGATAGCCAAATGTCCAAATTTCCAGTAAATTTGCACAACTGCTGGTGTCCAGCTCAATGTGCTACTATGAAGTGAGAGTCAGCAAGTAGTAGGAAGAAGAAAAAAATATTCCAGAACAAGTCTCTGGGAAGAAGAAAGCAGGAATATGAACAGGGAGGGAGATATACACAAGAACATGGCTCCAGCTACACCCCAATTCTAGCAGATAACTGCTGGTAGAATCTTCCCTTGGGTCTAAACTGAACCAAGGATTGACTGGAAATAACATTATAGTGTCATATAGAAATTCCCATTTTTAAAAATAGTAATGAAAGGAACTAAAGAGCCAGCAAAGATGGTAATGCTTTACTGCACTGCCAGAACAGAACAAGTCTTGAGGGCAGATCTTTTCAGATATGGCAACAGCATGGAGGTGGTAGCATTAAAACATGTACAGAACTGCACAAAGGACTCCAAACCAGCTATCCTCAGAGCAGAAGAGAATTAAGACTCACTTATAAGTGTTTTCCAGAGATTAATTTTTCTTGTCCTTTATAAAGACACCCGTGATTAAAACACAAACAGTGAAGCCATGCCTAGATAAGTCTCTAGCTAGACAGAGATATCTTATTCTTGGTATCTTCACACACATGCATATAAATACATACATCCTGGTCCATGACTTAAAGGGAAACCATTACATGTCATTCCAACACACATAAGGAATTGCAGCTGTGAAGTCACAGCTGAATGATTTTGGCTAATCACCAAGTGAGCAATGTCAAACACTGAATGTCTGGACAGTTTCCATTCAAATAACATTTCATCTTGGGCCAACTGTATTTACAAACCACTGGAATGAAATCCCATACTATCATTGTTCCATTAGTAAAAGACAGCATTATAGCTGGGTAAGATGCAAGCTCACTTCTGCATGGAACTCTCCCAGTTCTCCCAGCGGGTGGTAGCTGTCACTGAGCCTCCCATGCCCATTCTGCAGGTTTCCTCTGCTCACCTCTACGCATCTTTTATGGCACTGACAAACTTAAGAGAGGGATTCTTCAGATATCTGGGTGTATATTCTGACTGGTAATCTCTGACTGGTTCCGTAAAATTTAAGGTGTCATTTTACATGTAAAGCCTCACTGCACGTTTCAGAAACAGCAGGCGATAAAAGCAGATATTTGTCCCTGCTTGACTTAACGTGTGTATCTAAACCTTCCCTTGCTCTCTGATCCTAGACAGTGGTGATAAGGAATGGACAATAATAAATAATAATAAATAATAAAATAATCCCACAGATCTGCACAACAAGAAGAGGATACAGCATATTCTCACATCTTAGTCTTGTTCTTTGTTTTCTGCCTTCTCTTCACCTCCTCTGAATCTCCCTTCATCTGACCTGCACCTCTTTGAAGGTTATCTGTTCTTAGAACAAAGCCACTTCCCCTGCACCCACTCCCCCGCTGTGACACTCCCATAGAGCCCAGAGAGGCATCAAAAAATCCCAGCTTTGGTTTTGAGGCTGGAATGGGCACAATTCCTTGCATTCTGCACCCTCAACATCAAGAGCTACTGCCAGGTTTGTGTAACTCCCTCAACACTGGTGTAGGAAAGCCTGGATTACGTCTGCTGATATTTAAAAGCAAAAAGTATGTTTTTTCTGCAACAAAGAGGGGTAGATTATTCTCAGCAGTATCATTATCAGGAGATCATAAAAGAGAGCTTGGCCAGATGCTTTTCAATACTTGTCCAGAAATTTCTCCATGTAAGAAGGCATACAGGTCAGTATGACATTCTGTCATGAAAGACTTAAGCAAGGCTGCCTTTGAAGATATCATTGGGATTCATCTAACCACAGGTGAATTTCAGCTGCACAGCTCAGTAGATAAACCAGTTCCACAGGAAAAAAAAATTAATCTCTTTTAGGCTTGTGTGTAGATAGAAGTTCAATCCAATGTCATTCCTGCATTGGTTTGTAAAGCAAATAGAAGGAATAGAATCATAGAAACACAGAAGTGTTTGGGTTGGAAGGGACCTTTGAGGATCATCTATTTCCATCTGCTCCCTACCATGGGTAGGGACATCTTTTGTTAGATCAAGTTGCTTGAAGCCTGACCTTGAACATTTCCAGTGATGAGGTATCCACAGTTTCTGTGGGGCAACCTGTTCCAGTGCCACACTATACTTAGTATAAAGATTCTTCTTATTCTTTGTAAGCATAAATGCACTCTATAATATCACTGCCACAGAAATATACAAAGTTTTAATGTTCCTAAGGGGGCAGGATGCTTTATTGTAGAGGTCTGTAGCAGCAGCAAGATCCTCAACATCTTCTTTGTAAGTATTTAAAGCAATAAAGCACTTGAATACCTAATTTTGTCTAAAGCTTGACTTGAGACTTGGAACAGCACATTTTAGTCTGAGGACCTGTGCTGGGGCTGACACTGTCATGGGATTCACGTTGCAATACGAAGAATCCCTGGGATTGTGGGTGTGGTGGAGGTTAAGGGAGGGGAGGCACAGATGCTGAGCTTTGGCAGAGAAGGGCAGTAACAAAATTGCTAACTTCCACAGTACCTGGCTTTAGCTGTTGATGTTGGCCACAAACCAGTGGTGTTTTGTCGCAGTTATGCCCCTGGCTATGGGAGACAGGCAATAAGTGTGTGAGGTACTTATACCAGTGCTAAAGCACCAGGACTACCCAGGGAGCTCTCAGCTCTTTGCTCAAACTGATGGGATATGCTAGTCCAGTGGCCAAAATAAGTAGTTTGATGCAGAGTTGGACATTTCCAAATACTAATACTAGTGTCCAGCTCCTAACAGGATGTGCTAATTTAGGGCTGATTTCACAGGTTATGACAAAGTGAGTGACTCAAAAATTGCAACAGCCTGAGCAAATCTTCTAATGTGCCATCATTTTTTCCAGGGAAAAAAAATAGGGAGGAGAAAAGAAAAAAGTCCAACAAAGATGAAAGCAAGGAGACAAGACAGGAAAGCAAAGGTCGAGCAGCCCGAAGACAAAACCGAGAACAGAGGGAAAACAACAACAAAACGCAGCCGAAGAAAAGAAAAGCCCCAAACAAAGAACAGGACCTGGCACCTGTCGACACTGCACATTAACAGCCCTCCATGATTGTTCAAGTCTTATGATGCTGCTATCTCTACCAGATCGCCCTGACAGGTGTTTCAACCATTCAGGCTGCAAATGGACAATGCTACCAGTTATTATTAAACTTTAAACAACATTCCAAATACTTCCTATATTCTCCAAGCAACCATAGTTTATTAAAGATTGACATGAGCCAAGGAAAAAAAAATCTAAAGATGGGATACTTTAAAACTGTTATATTATATGCTTCCATGCATCTGTAAAAGGCAATTAAGAAATTTTGTATATATTAATAGGGTATAAAATATAGCAATATAATAATGAATGACATTCAGATGAACAATGTTCTTTTACTTTGTAAGATATTTTTCAAGTTATTGTTTAAGTATGAGGCAAGAGATATGTCTAAATCAAAGACAAAAATCGTATCCCTTCATATATTGTACATAAATATTAAGAGAAGAAGGAAAACATTTCTGAAGAGCCAGTAGGAGCCCAAGGTTTTACAACCTCTGGTGGAGCAGAATGGGATTGCCCTGTGGTTCCCTGGTGCGTGCTCCAGACATGGGTGAGAAACATCAGGGGAAAGCCACCAGGGCTTCACCAGCTGAGGGAGAAGAAGCAGGAGCATCTGCAGCTTTGAAGACTGAATACCTGAGGCAGAAGGCACCTGAGCTGAGCTTGAATAATGCTCTTATCTGTGGGACAACACAGTGTTTTCTGGTCTAAACCGTGGTACCGTGTGTGCTGTTTTATGCTTTTTATACCTATGTGTAACTTAAGTCTACATTTCAAATCTTCTGGTGAATGACAAATCGTATTTGTAGGAGAAAACGTTGAGTTAATAAAAACCAGAAAAATAGATCATGTAAGTATGTTTGTCACTTTTTCTACTGGAAGTAATTTCATAGCTTTACAGGCAAGAGGACACAGCTTACATCCACAACGTGCATATAATGAAAAGTATCCATGACAATAAACCTGTAGAAGTGTAGAAATTACAAACTTCTGTCCAATTTTACTTAAATTCTTATTCTAGTTCGTCTCTCTGACACAGCACTTCTCAGAGGACAAACCAAACCCTGTGGTACCATTCTGGGTATATTAACAGCTAGAGCGGCTCATGAGTGAAGTACAGGCTATGTTACACACTGACTCGCTGCTCAGAAATGGATTTACCCATTATAGAAATATGTTGAGGAACCAACATACCTCACAGCAAGTGTTTTGCTGCCATGCTTTGCCCAAGGACAGCTGTCACAGGGGTAAGAGCCCACCCACTGTGGTGTGGACTAGAACAGGTGGCAGGTGAGCCTTCCCTGTCAGTTCCCATCCGTGTTCACTATTTCTGTTTCTCACACGAAGTTGGACCTTAAAAAAGATACTGCCCAAGACTGAAGTCTGTCACTCAGACTGAGGAAACCTGAGTGACAGGCTTCAGTGACTTTTCAAGGAATATCCTAATCATCCAGATAGTGATGCAGGATGGTTTCCTCCATTTTGTTTTGTAAAAGCTTTGTCTCTTAAAGATACACATGCAGATGCAGTTGTCTAACCACACGGGTGTTTAAGGCTCCCACAGTTTGCCTCCAGTGTTCATGAGGTTAATCAAAACTCTCTGTAACCAGTCCCTGATTATACGCATATATTATATATTTGCTGTTGAGAAGACCTAAAGGCTGAATTTTACAGATATGAGCATCACATGCATGTAACACTCCTCTCATACAATGGAGTCTGGAGGGTGAGACAGAAAAGTAGGCTGAGAGGCACCTAGCGGTGGGAAATTGGAGGCGGGTGGGGAGGGGGCACTATTTGTAAGCTCCCAGCTCCATTACATAACTTGTCTACACCCTCCTCCAGAATGAGCTAGTCTCAGTCTCCCACTACTGATTCCAGCAGCAGCAGTCATCTTCCCCCACCAACATCTTCTCACCTTTCTTGGCAACAGCAGCTGAGGAGAAGCTGGTCTCAGAGAAGGGGAGGGTGCAGGACCTGTGCTCAACACTGAGACTCTGAGTGATGCTGAAGGGAGGTAGAGCGAAGAAAGGAGAAATCCTGCTGCTACCAGAGCCAGAAGCTTGTGCCAAACGATGAGGTGCAAGCAGTAGTTCTGGGCTGAGAGGTGTTGGCATCACAGCAGAAAGTAGAACCCAGTGCTTCAAACCCTCACCTAGAGCTGAAGTAACTCATCTGTCTGCAGTGCTGGTGGGCAGACAGGGATGTTCAGCTGCTTGGGAAGAATTTACTGTTCAATTTACTTCCTCCAAGGACAGGTTTTCAGACAGATGAAGCAACCCTACTTGGATTCAGCAAATTATAAACCAGCAGCTGGACTACATGAAGAGCTGAACCTTGGAAAGCTTTGTCTGCAACTCTTAAAACTAACCAGTAGGATTTTCATAGAATCACAAACAGAAACTATAAAAATGAACATGAGTGTTCAGAGAGGATTTCAAAAAATAAAAAAACAAAACAAGATGCTGTACTCAGAACATCCCTGATCTCAGTTATTCTCTGCTACAACCCTTGGGAGAAGTCAAAGGAATGCTGTTTATCTGGCAAAGATGGACAGAAGACGGGAAAAGCAGTATCAAGTAGTTAAAGAGCTACAGAATGAAGGGGGGGGAAGTGAAAGGAAAACAAGAATACTTAGGATTCAAATGTGAGCTTTGTTATACACTGTTATATAAACCTTTCTTACAAACTCCCTGTTTACACAAATGACAGTGACAAGAGACATAGTCTGTCTTACCAAGAGCAGGACTTGGAATACTATCACCTTTCAGCAAGGGATAAAAATGTAAACAGAATTTGGCCCATGGCAGTAGTAATTTATAGCAATAGTACCTGAAAAGTTATGTTACAACTTTTCCTGGAAATTTACAAGAAAGTTGCTGTCATGTTGGCTCCTCCTACACAGGATAATGTTTGATAATATTGCCTGTAGCCATGGTGGAGCACTAAAAAGTACATGCCCTCATGGTAGGTGAACTACTCCATTGGAACTCCCAAGAAACTGAAGAAGAATATGGACCTTTGTAGGCCAAATGAATTGCAATGACACCTTTTGCCCACCGAGTAATAAATATGTAAAATCAGGAGTCAATGATCTCACATGCTAACTGAATAAAAGCTAGTGGGAACTCATAGGACCTTACTGGAGAAGACCTGATTGAGTAGTACAAGTAGCTGTGACTAAATCTGTGTGAAACTTCTTCCCTGATCATTGCTTCCCAGTTACAAATTACCTCAAAACCTTAAGAGTCAATTTTAAGCAATTCCCAGAGAATTATAAACAACTTTTCTTAAAATTGGAGCTAAATTGAATGGGCATTATCAGCTAAACTCATAGTGTGTTAATCACTAAAGAACAAGTCTGAAATAAATTACTAAATATCAGTTAGGGCCAGTAGATAAGCACAAATCAAGTGTTATTCTGAGTTAAGCTGCTCAAGGAACTGTAATCAGGAAAAAAGTGACAGAAAAATGCAATCAACAATTATTATGTTCCAGGCTTCAGACCTGTCTGACTGAGCTGTAGCTTGTTCCCTCACCTGGCTCCATGCCACTGAAGCTCTGAATAAAGGACTCCAGTGTAAAGGTACCATAAGCAGTTTAAGCATTGAACTGCTGAACCCTTCACTGAATGTGTCCCAGCAGCTTTATTCTTAGCCACCAGAGCAGAGCTGTCAGGCTGACCAATGCACTAAATAAATGACAGGTTTTGCTCTACCCTGCAGCAAAGTGGCAGCAGAAGGACCCATCAGCAGAATGGGACACTCCTCATCACCAGTCACTCCCCACAATGAAGGTCTTGTGTTGTACACTCTACCAACAGCCTCTGGATACTTGCGGTTGATGTGCTGACAGGAAAGCAGCACATGAATACTGTTATTAATTCAGAAGAATTCCTCTATAGCCCTCATGAGTCACTATCATTTATTTCTTGCTTCTGTGGTTTTAGGCTCCTAAACTTAGTGAAGGCTTAGCTTTCTGATGCAGCATGAATTTACCATGACACTTGTACTTAATTGCTATTCATTGTTATTTGCAGGGACAGCACTGGATTTAGTTTGCATGGCTCACGTGAACTTGCACAAATTCAAACAAAAACATCTGCACAGGATGACACAACAGCTGATGAGGGGAGCCACTCTTCACAGTGACATTCTAGAAGAGTCTGCAGCTTCAGTCTTTCCTAAGTCCAACAACAAGGGCTTGGGCCTGTTTTCAGGCTCAGATCTGCTACTTCATTGCTCTTACCTAGCATAAAGCTTGCACAATAAAGACTTTGCAGTTCTACACAGCAAGCACACTCTGCAGTTACACATCCTCAAATAATTCTCCCATATAGACTCTTATTAATGGGGAAGCTAGATTTTTCCTAGTATTTTGCAATAAATCAGCAGAATTTAAAGAGAAGTTAAGTGAGCATGTTTGCTGTTATAATAACCCATCAGTCCCTTACATCTTCCTCTCCTTGTTAGGCATCATCCTAACTTAGCTGTGATATTCCTCATGGGTTTAAGCCCACCCTTTCAGATCTGGAATGCTAATTTTGTTTGAGAAACAAGAGTACCCAGTGATTGGTTTGACACAGAAATTTCTGGATTTTCATGGGCAGATGAAATGTTTGTTAATAGTGTTCTAGAGAGTATTTCAGAGTATGACAATGTCCATATCAATCTCCGTACACAAGGCAGTCATTCAATTTCTTACAAATCAACACACTGCACTTCTGCAGAAGGCTGGTTGAAAGTGAATCTTGGCTGAGAAACATTAATTAAATATCTTTTAGATATAAAGTTGTCTGAGAATGATTGTGCATATGTCAGCAAGACATATGTCAATGTACATTTAAGGATGTTTGAAATTGACCCTCTGACAATGCTTTTTAGAATTTATTAAATATTTTCAAGCTGTATTTCAGCTCTGTGATTTTGTTTCCAACTCAACCTTACACCATCTGTAAGGGCTGTTTACGGACAGGTTGTAACAGGCACAGTACTCTCCACTTTCCTCTCCCACTGCACACATACACACCTGCACTTACATGTGCATACACCTAAATTACTCTGACAATTACTAAACTACTCACACAGACGCAGCAGGTGGATTTGGGTTTAAGTCATTAACCACTGTGCTTTATGACTGGCTTTTCTTCAGTTAGGTACACATATTTTCTGAATTTGCTGTCTCCAATTGAACTTTTGAAGCTCTGATCATTGTGGTTACACATAGAAAAAAGACTGGTCTCACACTCACCTCTATTCTTGCTTCTTCCTCATCCTGTCCTCTGCCTGCATAAGTCTCTCTTCTGCACGACCACCGTTCCACTCCTACTTCTGATCCATCTTGGGTATCCTCACTGACAAATCTGTTGCCTGAGTGGCAAACTGAGTGTATTTGATTTCTGAGTCTCTTTATTTCTGAGTCTTCTTCTTCCTTCTCTTTACACTTCTTTTTTGCTTACCTTACTTTGGTTGTTTCTTCTTATGAAGGCTATGAAGTATAGCGAAATCAAACTGTCTTATGACTAGACTTGCTTGTTATCACAGAACCTCAGCCTGGGGAGAGGAGGGTAGGGTAAGCAGTCTCTTTTGGATAAAATTGGCAGCATAATTTTTTCTGTAGTCACTACTGTAGAGGCAGAACAAATTCTGCAAGCACCACAAGAACAGGAGGCAATATAGCAAGGACAGGAGGGGAAAGAGTTCTCAGCTGGTCTGCCACCTTTAAAAGGGTGATGTAAACAAAAATAAACTAGCAACAGCAACCACATTTTCTTGAATAAAGGGAATAAAGGACTAAGATACATGATCCCAGAATGAAACCAGTGGATTTCAATTAATTTAGCTCTTGATGTGCCTATAGAGGGAAACCAGAGATAAGATAAATTAATGCAGAGAAGGGAACAGAGGGCTGGCTAGCTGCAGATAAGCAAGAAGCTGAAAAACATGCCATCACTATTATTTAATCTACACATGAAATAATCTCTACTCACTTCTAGTCTACTCCAGTACACCTATGGCTAAACAGGTTATTAAAGATCTACAGATGTTCATACAGACATCATCCAGGGGGACCCAGTATAGCAACCAATACCTTGCGCCAGTGAAACAGGTATTTTCCTAGAGCATGAGGTTAAGGAACTGCCTTTGTGATTTTAAGAGTTTTTCTGTGACTGAAAAACAGGAGTGCAGTTCACCTTTCTGCTTTATGCTAAAGCACAAAATACTGGTTTTACAAATGGTTTGAGCCTCATTATATCATCATTGCACTGTTTAAATATACATCAGTCCATAAAGCAAGTTGCTATGAAAAAGGAAAATGTGTATAATATTTCCTAGGGAAATCAACATAATCTGCTCAAGGTTATGTTTCTTTTTTGTAAAAAATTATGTACTGTGTTAGTCTTCTGTCAAAGCTGAACAGTGGTAGAAATGGAAAAACATCTCACAGCAAAAGCACAATTCAAAATGGTAAAAGAAGTTATTTTTCATGGTGATTTTTTTTTTTTTCCATAAAAAAACCTTCAGTGAGTAAATGACACCACAATCTGTCATATAGCTACTCTAATAATTCTGTTCTCTGGAAACAGGATTTACAGTTTCAGACAGCAGAAGGGGACTAAAAATGGGTAAATTATATCCACATGACACTGACAGGTATCATTGTACCCCTGCTAGTTATTGAAAAAGTAACGTCCAAAATACTAAATAAAGCCATGGTCATCCTTTTATCAACCTTCACTGTTACTTTTAAACTAGCTCATTAAAAAGCATCTGATTTTGCAAGCCAGAGACCAAATAGTGACAAGAAGGTGTCATTCTGCTTTTAAACTAAGAAATTTCTTGAACTGTGGCCAAAGTGCACAATTCTGTTGCATTTGGTGATGATGTCTCCTATGTCAGATGTTTATGTCCTGCTGTCACACTATTCACTAATAATATCTGAGATACTACTGTTCTTCTAGTGTGTCCCTTCCATTGAAGACTGACTTTGACTATTCAGACTGTGATGAGCTTCTATTTTTTTCCAGCTTAGTTACTTCTTTCTAAAACACATTTCTACCCACCAGCCCCTGCCTTCTGTTCCATGGACATGCCATATGTAGGATAACTAACCCAGTTCTGCTGAGAACAAGAGTACATGATTTGGATGTCTCATGTGCACATGTATGTGCACTGGGATCAGGGATGAAAGGACTGATGGAAACAGCATTTTGGATCAAATCCCTCTAGAAGAGGGAAGATATTAGATGAGCCACAATTATAGTTTAAAACACACTGAAGGCCTGTGGGAGATCATTCACACATTTTAGTTTCTTGTAGTCATCCTTGAAATGAATCCCAAGAGTAGAGACTGATCCCATGGACTATAAGTTTGGCCCATTTTTGCACTTTTGCAATATATCATGTTATTTCTGTATTATTCTCCTCATTACTGACACTCAGCTCACTTTCTAATGGGATTTGTAATAAATGAACAGTCCTCCTGAATGTTTATTAAGTTGTTTACATTACAGTTAACGAATAGTGAGGACTGAGCCACTTGCTATTTTCCATCCTGATAAATCCTCTTCAGAGTACCTTCTGGTGATAGCCTCCCACAGCATCTTAAGCACAAGTGCATATTCTAGTCTTTATGAGTTCTTTTACCTTGTTAACATTATCTGAGCTCCAGTAGCACATCAAACAATGTAATTAGCATCTCTCATCTGTGGTTTCTTTTCACAGCCTGTTTCCTACAACCCCACATTTGCTGTGCTGAAATCATTACTGAAGTCCAGACATAGTGTGCTTGCTGCTTAGAGGGAAAGAAAAACAGAACCAAGTATTCTCATAGCAATGGAAAGCTTGCTTGAGCTATCAAATTCTTGTCTTGGTTTATTTTCCTTTTTTATACATGGGAGAAATGTCAACACAAGACAATTTCTGAAGCACATGCACCCTGAGACTTACAATTTCAAAATTAATCCCAGGGGAAAGAAAAGAATGATAATTAAAAGCAAGTATTTGAAAGTCAGCTGGGCACCTTAAGCTGAGATTCTGGTGCACCATTAGGGGGCCATCTAAATATAAGATCTTAAGAATGAAGCCTTTAGACAGACTTAGAAGTTTTATTCAGCCGAGACAGACTTGCTAAGGGATAAGTAAGAATTCTTTGCAATTTTCTCATGGGTCCTGCAGAATCCTAGGAGCAATTTCATACATTAGGAAATGCAGGTCCACTGCACCTTAGTGTTTGTCAGTGGGTGGTTAAGAAGCACAATGTGCACATTGTGCCTAGGCTGTAATTAAAGAGGTATCAACTATTTTTCAATATAGAAAACTTTGTCTTCTGACTACAAGAATAAATAATTCATTGCTTAGGAATGCTGAACAGTCATAATTTCATGCCTATAAATCATACTTAGTGTGTTTAGTAAGCAGTTTTACTGAAATGTTACTTCATAAAAAATCACACTAGCAGCACCATACATTTTATTATTTATTACTATGAGGGGGAGCTGCAGAAGCATCCTCCTCATCATTCAGCTATCTCTCCCTGTGGGAGAGCAATAATTGCCATGTTTTGAAAAACAGCTGACAGTATCATAAGGTATTTAAATATTAATTTGAAAAGTGAACATTCTGTGCTTGATACAAGGCAACAGGTAATGCAAAGAATTAGCGGATTACTTAGAGGATGGTTTGACACCACTGTGTATTTTCTTAAACAGCTTTTAACTTGATTTTTTAATACAGTGAGACACAGACCTGTAGTCAAAGTGTCTCTGTACATTGTTTTTTGTGCAAGCAATAACAGCAACTTACAATTCCGCATAAAGCTGTTGGTACAAACACCTGTTCCCTTGCACAAGTTCTGTTGAAGCTGATCTGAAGCTCACACAGTCTCTTTCCTCAACTAAGCACAAGAACAAGTCTCTCAGGAGGCTGCAGCCAAAGGCTGAGAAGGTTCCCGTGGGCTTCCACAAAGCAGCATGATGAAAATCAAAGTGTAAAGTGCAGAGCACCACATGAATGCAGGAGCATACAAATTCAGAGAGTAAGAAGAAAAGGACCCTTAGGCAGCAGTGGTAATTCACAGCTGAATGTAAACACTGTCATGATCTCACGAAGAAAGCAAACATCATACTGGGACACACATGCAGAAATATAGTCTATAATACATACAAAAAAATTCTAGTGTTCTATTCAGTACTGCCAGAATTCTCTGCTAAAGTACAATGTCCCCTCAAGATACCACAGTTCAAGAAAGATGTGGTGTAACCAGGAATAGTTCAGCAAAAGTGATCAAAGCTACAGAAAAATAAGATTCAGAAAAGTGTTCCCACACCTACCTACCTATGAGGCAGATAATAGGCATATAGCAACACTGCCAAGAATGAGAGGGATATGGCCACAAATTGGAATCACTTGAAGGAAAGAGAAATAAAGAATTCTTTATCTGTACAAATTTCTCCCTTTCTGGATATAATAAACAATATAACTCACTGAGGGCTGGTAGCAAAAAAACCCAAAAAACCCAAATAAACAAACAAAACAAAACCAAAAACCCCAAACAAAAAACCTCAGCACTAAAATTAGCATATTCCTTTCATGCCACCTGTAGCCAGTTTATAATTTTACCCCTTCTCAGGATATGCAGTGCTGCATTCACAGTTCCCATATTCACTCATTTAGACAAAAATAACACCTTTACTATTCGTTTCCAAACAAAATTTACCCTCCTTGTTTCCCAGTGACTCAAAGAAACAAACGCTGGAGCCTCCAAGTTCACAAGAAAATTGCAAAACCTAAACTTTATCATCTTCTTTCTTAGAGGAACAAAACTTGCACTATCATGCCGGCCATCTGGTAGGGAGCTGTCCCAGCAACTTTGCACCTTCCTTACCAGTTTCACCATAATTGGCAGGGGGGGGAAGAATCCAAAAATTTTAAGTTTGTACAAGGCAGGCATTCAATAGACAGATCCTGGGCTGCCAGTCAGCGTGTGCAGACTTCTAGACCTGTTTGCAAGGGTGCTGGGAACATGCCACAGAGGCAGGGTCACCAGGGAAAAAGAGAGGGGCTGGACCCAAAGACCAAAGGAAAACTGGCTTCCTTATATTGTTGCTGACTGAGTGGCTTATTTTGCTTTCTAAACTTAAAATCCTCAGAAAGCAGGGCAAAGAGCCATCTAACACAGTCAGAATTAAAAAGCAAATTCTTGGCCTGAATCTCCCATCTGTGTGCATCAATGTCTACGTTCACTCAAGCAGATGAGTTGCTTTATGAATATGCTGTGACCTGGAAGTCAAAGAAACACATGCAAAGGGACACAGAGAGACCTCTACTGAAACTACCAGGATCCAGGACAGTGATATTACACTGGACTAGTAAACAGCTGGGCTCACAGCTGAGTGTCCCAGTGTGGAGCAGAGATCAGAGCAGAGCAGCATTCCTACTGTGCAAAGGAACACCTACTTAAAAGAAAACCTGTTTCGAGATCTCTGACACTGGCCTCAGTGCCTGAGCAGTTTAACATCCGCTCACCAGCAAAACATGGGTGTGCAGGGCAGAAAGTGTTGTGGCTGGAGAACTGATCTGGGCACAAGGAAGGAGCAGTGTAAGGAAAGCAGTAGTTAAAGAAGCCTCTTCAAAGGCACCACGGGAGGCAAAAAACCAGAAGTGTTGAGGAAGAATGAAGCTACTTGAGTAACAGAAGGGATAGAAAATTTGGTCATGATGTCAGTAAAATATATTTTACCTGGAACTTCTTTACTTCTTGCTCTGGATCATGTTTTTTCCTCCAAGTTTCCATTACAAAAAGAAAAAAAACATAGTCATCTGGCTTTTGTTTTGACACCACCCATGCAGGGTATTCCAGACTCTACACAATTGGCTTCAGCCTTAAACCTGAAGATAGGATGTGAGTGAATTATGTTAAAATTGTTCTGTTTTCTGACTCACAGCAGTTTTGTATTTCAAAATTTGAACTTGTTTTTGCACTGTCAACCAGCTTAAATAAAGTAGCAAATTCCTTAGCTGCAGTGTTCTCACTCATTTGCTACAGCAGCTAAGGTGATACTGAAGATCTACCCAGGGACTTTTCACTAACTTTTGCTATTTGTCACTGTGCCCAGATGATCTGAACAATGTCTTCATTTTAAGTTCAGTGATGCATTAGTAACATATACAAAACATAAGATTTATGAAGTTCTTGATCTCAACCTCTGACAATAACAATGATGTGAACAAATATTTACACACGCACACACACATCAGTATATTCTCAATTGCAATTTAGATTACTTGCTTTGTGGTAGAAATCTTGAAACGCCATCTTTGTCTTTCTTTTTTTACTCTTATTTTCCATGATTATAGTAAGACTGAATGATCAAGACCAAGACTCCTGGCCATACCCAAAGGAAAATTAAATGCAACCCTGAAGAAGGGGATGAGAAGTCTTTTCAGCCCATTTTTATTAGCTCGGGGGGAAAAAAAAAAAAAAAAAAAAAAAAAATCTGTCATCACTGTCTACCAGTCAGAGGGCTCATGTATCATTTCCTGGTTTTCAGTAACTAACAGAGCCTAAGTTGCCTCCCAAAGTTCTTGAGGTACATCCCAATGAGACTTTGCCTTTCCTGGCAATGTTCTGCTTGGCAGGTGGGTAATAAGAGAAGCATTGCAGTGACTCAGACCATGGAGTGATGCCTCCATAACCAACAGAGAGTCAGGCATGAAGCAATCTTCATGTGGAAAAAATTTCAATCACTGATTCAGGGGTTGCTAATTGGGGATCTGAGACTCAGAGGGGCCTAACACTATCATTTTCTTCATTCTTGTGTTGTGGACTCATAATAGGTTAATTATGGGTTTAATGTTGGAAATAGAGATTATTGTTCTTCAACACAGAGGCCAGACATATAATGATTTCTTTGTTGCAAGTCTGGCAGAACACAATGCTTCTTGTTTATAATAGCAACTGGACAATTTATTTGCATGCAGGAGATAGTTTGTTCCACTGGATACCCTTTAGCCTTTACTTTTCCATTGTTCAGAAGTAACACAGTATACTACAATTACAATTATACTACAATAACCCTTCAATTATTGGGCAAACAAATTTAATTAAACAAGAGCATGGCTCATACACAGCTGCAATTACCTGTAATGTTATGGATATTGGCAGTCAACAATACTGTCTTTCACTGCATCATGAGAAATGACATACCCTAATTTAAATATGCTCAGCTATCAGCAAGACTCCCATTGTTAAAGAATATTATGGTAATTATTATGTCATTACTCCACCTTACTGCCCACAGATGGACAGTGGAAAGATGAAAACTTTGGTGTCCCTTGTACATGTTGTCCCTTTGCTGCCTTCACACAGCTGGAAGTTCTACGTGTATCTCACTATATATTGAAAAGAACACAAGTGTAAGCTCATGGGATGTAATTCTTCAGCATCTGCTGTCAGGGCACAAAAGCCTTTGCAGCCTTGATCAGTGCAGCAGCCATCAGCCCTGCTAGCAAAAGCCTCTCTTTTGGCCAGAGCTGTCCTTAAAACCTTTGGCTTTTGCCAGCAAATGCATGCTTGGGCACAGACAAGCATAATCCCCAGCAAAACAGAGCAGTTTCAGGTGCAGGAGACAATGACTTACTGGAGCACAACCTGTTGGCCAAATCAGCCTCTCTGCATGATCTGTTTCAGTGCTGAGGTAAAGGATGAAGTTCAATCTGAGATGAACATGCCTAACTGTTTCTGTGGAGGTGTCTGCACAAGTAAGGTGTCCAAAGTCTTGTTTTTGCCAGCAGAGAATTGGTGAATACAGCAGTGGGGCCTGAAAGGTGATGCAGTTTTCCAAAGGTAGGACACCAGAGCCATTTTACATTCCCCATCAAGCCTCTAATGACTTCCAAACAGAGCTTCAAAAAGGGCATGTGTTTTCTGTAAGGCTTGTCTCATATATGCAATGACACATGGTCCTCACCTACCCTCTGAACCACTTCAGCGTAAGCTGAATTGATCCAGCTTCTCTTCCAACTGTACTGCTTAGGAGCTCAGTGCAACTCCCTGAACATCTCATGGATTGCCATCCAAGATGCCTTGGGACAGCCTACCTGGAGTTCATTTACCACTGCAGAGAGACATGGGTATTCCAAAGGCCCTGTATCAGATGCACCATCTGCAAGTGGGTATATTAGAAACTCTCAAGAGACAAATAAGCACCTGAATCCTACCTGTTTTTCCATAAATTTAAATGAGTGCCATAACTATGGACATATAAAGGCTGAAGTGTGCTTAAGAATCATATTGAATCTCCTAGTGTGACCTAGTTTTGACCTATTCCTTCTGGTTTAAAAGTTTATACAAAGTCAGTTATGGGCACTCAACTAAGAGCATCAGTTCTTAAGCTGTCATAACTGGACTGTTTGTCTACTCTAAACCAAGTAAACAATTTTAAATTAGTTTAAAATATGAGTCCTCCCTTCTTTACCTTTCTAAGTCTATTATCATCCCAGGTGCCTGTCCAGTATGGGCTTTCATTTTTTCCAAAGAGATCTTGACTGCTACTACACCTTAGCCAAGTGATCAGTCAGAGAATGTTCCTTTACAAATTCTTGTTCTGTGTAAAGATGCAGGCTCTCTCACACCGTTATTTTAATTACAAGAGCATTCTATCCCATTGCTGGAGATAACAGAAAAACAATACCACAGAATCTGGGCTTCTAAAGACGATTCAGCCTATCAAAAAGGAATGATGACAGATACCATATACCTCACTGAAGAACAAAGCCTGATAACATCAGAGACAAAAATTATAGAATGAGTAATCATACTACTGTTAATCTCTTCACAGGCTTCTGCACTTACCCAGCAAACCCTAAGTGTCCATCACACTTGCTCAGTTATCCCAACCATTCCTCTACAAAGCTTTCTGCTTCTCCTGCAAAGTTCTGCAATTTATCCCTCCTGATGGCATTTTACAGCAAACTGGAAACAGGTGGGAGAAATGAGGTGTAGTAAGCTAGATGGTGCAAATAATTGCTCCATCAACACAAGTAGTTGATACCACATCAAGCTGAACAAAAACCACCAGCACTAATTTTCCTGAACCTGCATAGAATATCTACTTTGCTGGTCCAGAGCATCACAGAAATTTGCCAGAGAGCATAAAGCATGATGCATTCTCACCTGCGTATGTGAGGATGTACACAACAGCACACATTCATTAAAAACCCATAAATACTTTTCCCACCTTGGAAATGCAAACAGAAGTACAAGTTCATTTATCATTTCTCTCAAACCAAGCTCACTATGCCTCCTATGAAATGTACTGCTTAATCTTTGAAATCTATAGACTTGCAGAGTCTGGAATAGGAATTAGAAGTAAGTTCATTCATTCATTCATTCATTCATTTATATATGATCACCTTTTCTAGCCTTACTGCTCACTCTTTAAGCCATTACAGTCTGCTTCAGCCTTGTATCACTGTCCAGTTGTGTTGGAGTCTTGGATGAAATCATACAAATGAATCTGTGGCTGGTGAAATCCAGTGCAATTTCACTGGAACTCAAGGAGTTATATGCTTTTACAACAGCAGTGAACTTTATCTGAGATCAATGGAATAACATAGTTATAGCATCCTGCTCAAAATTAATAATGGGGTCAGTTTTTAGCCCTCTGGTAAATAGATGCCATAAATTCAGCCCTCATATAAATCCAGGAAGTTATACCATTGATGAATACAACTTATGTATCTTGCTGTTCACATACTTGTGTAGTTTAAAGGCTACACATTATTCATTGTTGATGTAAGTAGCTGGAAGTCTGCTAAACTCCATGGAATGGCACTGAGTCTGCTGGCTGTGTGTCCCTATTAGGCAATACACAATTAAAGCCATTGGTTCTCATTGGTGACACAAAATGGGAACATGCAAAGTGAGATTTTTCAGAGCTTGTTTTCAAAGTTAATGGAAATTGTATAGCCTTTTCCTTTACCTGAATTTAAATAAGCCTAACACAAAGTCCTTGGAGAGAGGACAACAGTGAAGGAAGCGATCATCATATGTCTGACATAATTAACTGAAATCAGTGAAAATAATTCTAGAGTAAAGAGCTACCCTGCAAGAAAAAGAGCCAGAACTGAGACTCAAAGACAGGAAGGGTGGTGAACTGAAACTCCTCATCTGTTTATAATATGAATGCCTCAGGGGCTTTTATCAGCACTGCTGGAAGTCAAGAAGTAAGAACACCTTACTCCATTGCTTTTTCCCTCGGCTTTGAATGCATAATTAGAACACTTCTAGAAATTCAGCTCATGTGAGGACTTCAAATGAAATAGCAAAGTGTCTGATCTATTTACTTTAGCCCTTTAAAAGAATACACGTTCTTGAAAATTAACAATGCATTAATACATCAGAAGTTTTTCAGGATTATAGAATGGACATAAACCACAAACAAACTCCAAATTAATATTATAGATGTACCAAGAGATCTAATTCACACAACAAGAAGATTTGGAATAGCACACTTAAATTCCAGTGAGGCCAGTAGTTATTAACTGGTGCACATAAAGGCTAAGGCTAAGTCATTCCCAGGGTAGCACCACCACAAAATGAAGAAATCAATGTCTTCTTGAAGTCTTGTCACTCAAACTAAAGGGAAAAAAAATGCAGTAAAGAAAATCCAACCAGATACAAACTCATGCATACATAATAGATGATGTATTGTATACACAATAAATAGTAAGTAACCACAATTTGCAAACAAGTGCTTTCCTCAGAGAGTCCCCTGATGACACTTAGGAACCTGGAGAGGATTGTGGTGTCAGCAGAATACTACCATTTCGTAGTTTCCATCTTCAAAGGATTGTAACTAATGAATCCTCACCAGGCCCCTGTGAAACAGGTCAGTATTTTAGTCAATCTCACAGCTAGTTAAATCGACTGCCGATTTTGCAGATTTGGAATCTCAAAGGCACTGTAATCCTTTTGTGAACTGGCTTTCCTGCCTTCCTTTTTCTTTATGCTTGCTTTCTTCCTTTGGGTCCAGAGCGGGAATATAGTATTGCTGCAGCTAATTTTTGTCATCCTGTTAAATCCACAGAACTGATGTGCACTCAATCAGAACAATTAGGACTACTAGAGCTAACAGAATGAGCAGGAAATGGCTGAAGTTAAGGGATTAAACATACAGAAGGAAAGGGCATTGCACTCTAGGCTGCAGAAAAAAGCACCCCTTCTCTCCAGAGATTTCAAGTCATTTATCTTCTACTGGAGCACTTCTTCCTGATAAATGGTGCTAGCAGGGCAGCCTGTTCATGCCATTTCTAAACCAGTCTGGCAGCAAACTCGGCCAGGGTGTAGATTTGTCTTTCTATTCCCCTTGGAGAAGATCTACACAGGGGTTAATTGCACTCTCATGTTTTCAAACCCTTCTCCATGCCCTTCTGCAGGAGAAGGCACAAAACTTCACACGTGCCCCTGGGCCAACCCAAGTAGATTGCAGGCAGCAGGCAGTTAAATACACATGGGTTTTCACTTGGGCAGTCTGTCCTGACAGACTTAATAAAACTACCTGCAAAATGTAAGGTTGTGTGTAAGTACTGGCCTGGGGGTTGTGAGGGCAATCAGAATTATTAAATTTTGACTGTATTATTTATTTTGCAAGCTATGCAGAACATCCCTTTATCAGTGCTTACGGATGCTATTTCCCCTTACTGAATTTGTTAATTAAACTTTAAGATACATCAGACAGTACAGCATTACTGATTAATGCATGCCTCAAATCCTCAATAAACTCTTGTTGGCTAAAACTTCAAGCCACTAGGAAATGTACTTTTCTGTGCTATGCTGTCATACTGTTTGAGAACACTTTATAAGACAGATGCAAAACAAGTGATAGTGTTGTTTCCATCTGCAACATCACCTTTGCATTAACTGTCTCACTCTGTGTGGCTCTTAGAGGTAAGTCATCAAAATTGCAATTATAATAATTATTTCAGAATTGATTGAAATGTATTTCCTTCTAAGATTTTGTCATAGCGACTCCATCTTCTTTTCCTTGTTAATGGAGAAAAGACTGGTAAAGCCATAGAAAGAAACTCCTTCTCATGGGTATTCATTTAGTCTACATTATTGACATTTAAAAATTCAAGTAATATTAGGAAGCATTTCTCCATGGCGGTACTGCTTCAACTGCATAGCTGAAAAGTGTATTACAAGTCTGACCTAATCTTGCATTCTCTGTAACATCAGTCATCATAGGCATGACAGTGGGAGCGTAAAGACAAAATCAGACTTCAAATGGGAACATTTACCCCAGTTTTTTAATATACATCATGTTGTTACTCCTCAGTCAAGAAAAAAAAAGAGATGCTGCCACACATGGCTACTTGTAGCCAAGAAGAATGCTTCTTTTGGGAGGCATAGCTACTTATTCTCACTTTTCTGTGTCATAGTTCTATATATCTTCAGAAAACATCTTCTCTTGCTGGTCTTAAATATTACAGAAATTGGTCTGTTCCCTGAGCCTCAAAACTGAGACCTTCTTGTTAGCTTGTATCTTATCTCTTAGAAGACTGCTGATTTCTAAAGTTACAGTGTTACTGGGTCCTACCAAGACCTCAGGCAAGGAAGCTTTCTTGAGTCATGTCAGACTTTTAATGAATTCAGCAACAAAATTTTTCTCAGTTGCTAAAATTCACATTTGTACTTTTATAATTTCTGGGGGAAAGTATTTATGGAGGGGTTTTGGATGTCCTTTGCTCATTATTATTTTCTTATTTGTTTCTGTTCTACCTATTTTAAAAATTATTTATAATTGTTATATGAGATGCTGTTTTGATTGTGATATTAAGGCACTCAAAAATATTCCCTGAAAAAATAAAAATATGCCCTCTAGTGTAAAAGTAGGTGCTTGCATGGCACTTACATGGTACTTCATACAGGCGTAACTGAAACTACAAACCTAAACTTGAATTGGTTCCGTCTTTGTAAGGACATTTACACCTATCAAGCACTCACCAACAGGTAGCTCAGAGAGTCTGATGCACACAGTTTGAAGACTTTCCTAACTTTCCAGTAAAGTGTGGGTGTTTTCAAACATTTCAATACAGAGTTCCCCTTTTAAAAAAAGGTAATAGTGAGTTAGAGGCCTAACTACTATGCAGTTTCCCAGAAAACATAAGCACAGAACCATTCAGCAAGTTTTGCAATAGGGCCAGGGTTTTGGTACAACAAGCAGCAGTTTTAGTTGTCAGGGACAGTTGTGCAGGCATTTCCTCTGTAAGCCAGGAGTCCAGTCAGTGCAATAGCTGGACCAGGAGAGACAGCAGTACCTATTCTCTATCAAAATTTTTTTGAGGAGCTCAGCTTCCCTACAGTTACCATATACCATCTAGTGATACAAAAGGAAATTGCAATTTCTAATTCACTATTCTTTAAATGAAAGATGAAGATGGCAACAACATACTTTTTATATTTTGCTTTCCTCTCACTAAAATAAAATATAGTATGAGTGCACTATCTCCTCATTGTGATGAACAGTTTTTCCATCTATCAAGAATATTGTGACTCCAGCTAGTTTTCAAGACTTCATTTCTGATGTACGATTATACAAGAATTTCAGCTCCAATAAAGTTAAAATTAAGTCTACCTTATAGCTACAGACCTACATTTTATATGTAGTTAAAAGTTATTGTTCAGTCCTATGGATGTAAAACTCTGGGCGAAATTTAAAAGAAATCAAAATTCTAACTTTGTAGTTTTTGTAAACATCATGATTGTGAAGACCCCAAACATTTTTTTTTTCCTAATATAAGGTTAGTATTCCTTGCTGATGGGAAGGAAGTCAAAGAGAAAGAGATTCTAGTGACATTGAGACTAAGGCACAAGGTTTGCTGTTGGGAAAAGAAAGCTTTAATCCTGGAAACTCTCTGCCTGGAAAACTAAAAGATTTAACCATACTGTATTGTAATGCTGTAATTGTTTTGTGGTGGGATTTTTCTGCTTGTCTGCATCACCATATGGATGACTTCAATTCAACAACAACATATATTGTGATATGATTCTGACAGCTGGGATAATGGAGAAAGTCAATGTTTACTTATTGGCAGAAGAAAATTTTACCTTGCCTGCCAACTGGGGCAATAAAATAAATTTGTTTTGTATGCTGTGTGGAATTTTTTACTGCTACTAAATGAAAGCAAAACAATCAGGATCTCTCCTTGGGAGTTCACAGACAGAATGGGTACAGATCCAGCAAAAGTAACAGATTGAGAAAACTCAGAAAAAGAACTTGCCCTCAGCTCCTCTTCTCCCAGTTCTCCTCCTCAGCATCATTTAGCTTTCTGCTTTTCAAGCAAAATGGGGTTGTTCTCATGACCTAGCCAGCACAATCCTTACAAAGTTGTTAAATAACAGCATTTTTTGGCAGAAGTTACTGCATATCTAGATTATGTAAGCAAAATACAGATATTACATGGGGCACAGTAGTTGCATTTTCATGTGCCATTTCAGCCCTTAACTAACACTGTTGTGAATCTACAAATAGCAACTGGAAATCGGTTTAGCTACAGTGCAGCTGGACTGTAAGTGTAGATTGCTGAAACAGATATGAACCTCACAATGTCCAGCTAGTCAAAACAAAAGTCCACTTGCAAACGCAAGGAGGCCTTGGACTACTATCAATCAACATACATTTTGTACATCACCAGCACAACTGCAAGAGCATTTCAAGGCACTTGAAGCAAGTGTCATTTTGTCTCACGGACACCATCCTGGACACTGCCCTTGCACTCTTTGCCTGGCTGCAGAGAGCCAGGACTGCCAGGTGCCAGGGACCGAGAATGAGGGAGGCAGCCTGATGCTGGCTGCACACTGCCTGAGGAGTTCCTGGCTAGCCCAACTGGCTGTCAAGCCACTCTGCACTGCAAGTATATTTAAAACACTTGTAGCACAAGGGACAAGCTTGTCTTGGACTGTAAAAAACTCTAAATCTCATTTGTAAAAAGAAATAATCCAGGAAAACTCAATCTTCAATGACTGTAAGAAATTTATTACTTCAATGAAAATGTCACTACAACATGGAGATCTCGTGCTTTAGGACATCTTAGAGGAAAGGAATGCAGTGAGCGATAAGCAACAGGGGTTCATGAAAGGAATGTGTCACTGAAGCAAAACCTCTGGCTCCCTGCATGGAAGAGTCAAGGGTACACTTGCACTTAAGCAGCATGCTGCCAGCTTTACACCTTCTCTATTCAGTACAGAGGGTTTGTTGAAGGTGCAGGAGTGTGGAATGGGCATGATATCATAGGCCATTCACTCTTTTGTTGCTAGTGTAACTTACAGCAGTTTTGAGGTTCTCCACACTAACTCCTCAAAACACTTTGATATAAACTGACTCAAAACTACAGCAGAAGGAAAATGTTTTTCTCCCCCTCTCATCTTAGCTTCACCAAGTGCAGCAAGGATTGAACTCAATGAATATAAGACATTGGCACATATGCTGCAAAGGTTCATATGGTATCACATACATTTGAAGAAGCAGGAAAAAACGGTTTATAAATAGAAACACTGCTACATGGATTAATAGTTCTCCATCATCAAAGCATCAGCAAAATACTAATGGTGGGACTGTAGACATTTAACAGAGGAAGTGGTGTCTTTTAAGAATTAATCTGGTGAATCTTTACTTTTCAATCCATCGTATTAATTTATAATTTATTGGCAAGCAAAAGACATAAATTCCACAGCTGTGACATTGTAGACAACAATAAAAAACCCCAAGAGAAACATAAGGGACAACAGAACTGTGAAGCAAGTTGGGGTATAAAAGATATAATTGAGGTGGCTTCAGTTATAACAGACAACTACAGACAACTGAAACACTAAAAATTATACCTAAATAATACTAATTCTGACTGAAATAAGAGCTATTAATAAGGATTGATAACAGTGTATGTAACATTTTAGAGGTATAATTTTCCTAGAACTTAAGCAGATATATTCTGATCCCCTTATTCCAATCTATTCACTAGATAACTTCATGCTCATTATTTCTTTAGCCTTTCTTTAGTCCAATGCACTTAATTCTTTGTTACTAGCTTTGGCACTATCTGATATTCTTTTAACTGCTATGCTTGCTCCATAACTCATGGAGTGTAAAATAAAATCTTTCATTCACTAGCACATTTTCCTAGTCAATCTGCAGCTGCAGTGGAAGTCACAAACATACATAAACACAACCATGGACTTCTTTATTACTAAGTACGGTCTTCCAAGGTGCTGCTTCTCTTACAAAGCTGCATGCAGTGAGAGTAGCTTTGCTTGAACTATTTAGATCCCTTAAGAGCACAAGCCTGCTTTCCTTTTTCAGGTCAGACTCTAACAGAAACCGACAGGAATTTGGCCTCAATAGCTTCCACAGGATCAAGGTCTGGTTCAGTAAAGGATTAAGGCTATTGTTTCTGAGCACATGCTGCCAGTAAGGGACCTTTCCTTTTCTCTAAACTCTAGTCTGACTCAGCCTCGCACAGACCTCTTTAAATAGCAGCATGGGTTACTATGTAAGTGTTTGTCCTTGGATGCAAACCTGTCACATTTATTAAAATCAGAGCTAATTATGGATATGTGTCTAGACTTTTACAAAATAGTAAATGGGGGTTAACCAAATGTATTTATTTTAGTATTCCTGATTACATTTAAAATCTAGTATTCTTAAAACTATCATCTTTTATGTTCTCTGATGCTTGCGATTTCCAGGTGTTAAAAATCAAAAGGGCAGCCAACAGTAAGTTTAGGCTTAACAACCCCTTGGCCAGTCATGTTGAAACATTTAGTTTTCCATTTGTGTGCAATGAGTACCTGAACACACAGCCCCTTTCCTCTCATCTAAATGAGTATCATCCCAGACTAAATGATGTGTGGTTTCCTGTTTCCCATCCTTGTTTATTAAACAATTGATACAGCAGGCTTCTCAAATATTTCTGACAAGAGTGGGCAGCACAAGCCTCGTCCCTGCACACCATCTAAGGGAGCAGCTCAACTTTGGGACAGTTCAACCCCCTGCAGTTACATCTGGGTCGTGCCCAGGTCCATCTCCACCTGTGGGAGACCACCAAAGCAGCCAGACCTCTACAGCCACCCAAACACAGCCATCCAAACACAGCAGGACGAGTCACCGGCCTGCTTACGCTGGAGCAGTAACCTTGCCTGACTGTCAGGCCTCTCAAAATTTCCAGGCAAATGAGCTGTCTGGAAAGGGCAGCACCTCCCCATGCCTCCTGTTGCATCCCCTCTGGCCTGATCAGTGGGAACAGGCGCAACTGCGTTCCCGTTCATGAAGCAGGTGCTAGTTCCTCTGCCCTGGAGCTGCCACCAGCCACCTCAGCGACGAACCCCAGGGAAGTGTGCCTGGCTACTTTCTGGACAGAGAGCTCCAGAGAATACACACACTGCGGCTCCCACCACTTCCAGACCTTTCATCCCTGGAGGGGTGTATTTGGCTTGCGTGGCAAGGTTTAGGTAGCCAGGGGGTTACAGGGGTGGCTTCTCTGAGAAGCTGCCAGAAGCTTCCCTGTGTCTCATGGAGCCAAAGCCAGATGGCTCCAAGATGGACCCACCAAGGCCGACTCAAACAGTAACAGTGGTACCACCTCTGGGGTAACTTTATTTAGTAAGGGGGAAAAGCCTGCACAACCATTTCAGCTGGAGAGAGGACTGAGAATGAGACAGCAACTCTGCAGACACGGAGGTGAGTGAAGGAGGAGCAGGGGGTGCTCCAGGCCCCGGAGCCGAGGCTCCCCTGCCGCTCCTGGTGCAGACCGTGCCGAGCCAGGCTGTGCCCCGGCAGAGGACCCGGCGGCAGGCCCCGAGGGAGGCTGTGATCCCATGGGAAGCGCTCGCTGGAGCAGCTCCTGCCGGAGCCGTGCAGAGCGCCCTCCCGGGCAGGTTCGGCGGCGGGGCCTGTGCCCGGGGGAGCCGCATCCCGGGCGGCGGAGCCTCAGAGTCAGCAGCGGGCAGCGACGAACCGGAGGGAAGGGAAGGGCAGGGCAGGATGGTGCTTTAAAGATTTGGGTTTATTTGCCATTAGGCCGCACCGATTTGAGTGGTAATAAATGAATTTCCCCACACCCAGTCTGTTTTGTCCGTGACGGCAGCTCGTGACGCATCTCTCCCCGTCCTGATCTCACCCCGGGAGCCCTTCACTGTGTGCCCCTGCCCACCGGAGGGCAGCACCGACAGCACGGCTTTGCCGGGCGGGCTCAGGGCGGGGGCTCAGGGAGGCCGGGCCGGGCCGTGAG
>VXBX01005880.1:0-54568 GCA_013400415.1 Scytalopus superciliaris | reverse complement strand
TGGCCGCGATGCTGTCGGGGGTGTTTCCCATCCCGCCCGGCGGTGCGAGTCGGGGGGTTCGGACAGTCGGGCCGTAGAACAGGTGAGGGGCATCGCCCGCGGCGGTGTCGCGGGATTGCCGGGGGTGTGCGGCGCTCCGGTGCAGCCCCGGCCCCCGGAGAGCGGCGTGCTCGGTGCGGCCGCGGGAGCGCAGCACGGAGCGCCGGGGGGACAGGAACAAAGTGTGCCCGGCGCCAAGGGCTTTTGTTTCTTTGTGCGGGGCGGCCCCTGCTCGGGTGTGGGGATTGCATCCCTTCGGAGTGGGGCGGGACGTCAAAATGGGTCCCGCTTTTGGTGCCATGTATGTTGTCGCCACTGAAAATCTGTTGCGAAATATTAAGTAGATGCGAGTTTTTCGTTCGGAATGGTAAAATGATGAAAAACCAACTACAGCTGGGGGGCTTAATCTTAGGACAACTTTTCCGTGATACGCCAGGGAAATACTATAGGTTTTGTTACTAATGCAAGTATATATCGAAAGATTACAAGGAGGAGTAGGGAGCGGAGTTTTAAAACGTTTTGGTTTTGTCAGGTTTGTAATACTAAAAATCCAGTCTTGCTTGCTTTGTTAGCTGCTGCCTCTGGACAGTGGGCTACTTAAAAATAGGTTCTGAAGCATCTCTAAAAACGCATTACCAAAAATTACAGTTCGTAATAGTATTGAAGGCACAGTGAAATCTTCATTTGCTTATTTTGAGTAAATTTTAGATATTCAATGTTTTTTGAAGAACTTGCTTTACAATTTTGTGTGGTTAATACTGTGGTTTCTTTCCAATTTTGTCAAAGTGCCAATTGTATAAATTGCTATAATGAAAACCTGTACTGAGTGAAAGAAAAAGTTCTGTTCTTGTTTTCTTCAAAATATATTGCATCAATTTAGATGTAATTGAATTGTCATTTATTTAGAGAGCTAGAATTGCAGTATTTTTATAGCCTATTGAATAGTGGACTCCTGGAAAAGTCTTTATGTTGAAATTGATTTTTTTTTTCCTCCCTTTTGTGCATGTTAATCAAGTCTATATATACGAAGAGATGCTCCTGTACTTATTTCAGTTTCTGAAGCACTGATAACCTAAGGTGAACCAGTCTGTGCTTCATATTTTGCACACTGATTTTGAGTGACAAACTAACACTTTTATTTGTTAAATAGATGAAAATACGATACATGCTCAAAATTTAAAATTGTAGCATAAGAGAACAATCTCATTTTCAATACATATGTAGCATTTTAATACCAAATTGGTTGACTGTTGTGCACTTCATTACTCTTTTGTGATTCAGTTCCAAATGTACATATAAATGTGTGATAGCCAGGGATAAGGAATGACAGGCAACCCATCACAATCAGCAATTCCTGAAGATATTCTAAGTTTAAGAAATGGATACAGAAAAGTAAAGAACAGGAAAGGGTTAGGTTACTTATCTGTTGTGCTATCCAGTGGCAGGGGCAGTTTTAAAAATACCTGATAAGACTCAGCACCTCGAGCTGATACTATATTGACAGTAGTGGACCTTCAGACAGAAGAGTGATTTTTATTTTTTATTTTTTTTTATTAAATAAATCAGCCACCTTCTTTCTTCTCACACTGTTTGACTCATAGTGGCTTGTGGTGAAGGGCAGCATTCTGGAGATCTTTTTCCCCTCCTACCCTGCATAGCTGAGTTGTAAATTAGGGAGCTTGATAGGAAAAAATCCAAGTATTTTATTACAGAAGAGAATTTACTCTTACTCTAATACTGTAGCTGCTGACTTTTCAAGGGGCGGGGAATGATGAATTTGTGATAGCTGTTTGAGTCATCTGTATGGAGTTACAGAGTTTGTGGGGATTATCTGCCGTTTGAAGTAGGACTCCAATAATAGTCTTTATCTGTTTTGGTTGGAAGCTGGTGTTAGTTGAATTTACCAGTGGTTTGTGCTTGTTTGTTTTTAAAAAGTTAAGATTTTACTACAGAGGAGGTTTAAGATTGTAGATAACTCTTCATCAACATTTAGGAGGTGTCTTGTTAAACATGTGTGTTTCTGGTTTTGTTGTTCTTTTTAATTGTTGCTGGTTTTTTCCAAAGAAATAGAAAGGTGTAAAAATTGTGCTGGGCATGATAATCTAATGGGCACAATTGACTGAACTGACAAGAAATGGCTTCATTCCGTTTTGGCCCAGTAAAAGCTTAACATTGTTCTTCAGGACAGCCTTGAAGTCATTTTGGGAGATAGGTCTGGTAGTAAGTCCACCACTTCAAAATCTTAAAACTGTGTGAAAGAAGTGGACATGACTTCTTCCAGGAAGCATCCTGAGAGACTTTCAAGGGGACAGAGATGAGTTACATTCTGGCTGAACCTCACTTTGGGAGGGGATGTTGCCCAATTTGAATTCCTCCTCCTGGTCATTGCCCCTCATGTGTTGCATCTTTAAAGTTTCAAAAGAGGTGGTATTTCAGAATAGGTAATAGGATGCGACAGTTTTGGAAGGGATACTTGCAGGTTGCTGCAGATAGCACAGCAGGAAAAAGAGAAAATTAATCGCTAAGTATAGAACAGAGCTCTCACGCACTTGACTTCAAAGGAGGAGTCATCATTCAGGAGGGGGCACGTGTGTGTAACCACAGGTGTTAGTACATTTAGTAGAATTTTCAAGACTGGCTTATTAAATAAATAACCATGTCATGAAATGTAGAGGTTACCTGATGTCAGTGTGTGAACTAGTTCTTTTCAAGAGCTATGCAGCAATTGGAAAGTTGCCTTACCACAATATTGTAATTATGCTTTAATTGGATTCTTCTAGGTGTGATTACATACCTTGAATATGTGCATGCATTTTTATTTCCTAAGAAGTCTCCCAGAACTGATCCAACCTTTTTCTGCCATCTCCACATAACATTTGATTTTATGAATTTATTTTTACTATCCCTAGTAGTGGATTGTGAGAGGTAGTAGATAAAAGGTTTCAGGGATACCTATGGAAGTAACAGAAAGCCAGCTCCCAAGATGAAGGACTGAACACCACACCCACAGCATAAAGCTTGTTGCAACTGTCTCTTTGATCATAGAAAATAGAGTATCTTGTCTCAGTTAATTAGTAGAGCCAAAATTTTAACGTGGTTGCACCTCTTGGTTTCAGATTGATGTGTGAAGAAAGGAAAGCTGCTAGAACCATTAGGGGAGAAAAGGTGTGGGTAGGCTTGTTAATTTTTGCATTTTTCCTTAGGAGCTCTTTCTAAGAATAGCTTTACATGGAGCTCAGCTATAAAGAAAATAACATATTTGAGTAATGTTTCTTACATTGAAGTGTTCTGAAGACTTCATTAATGATAAATGTTCAATCATTTGATGAAGAACTGTATTACAGAACACTATAATGCTTCGTGTTCTTTCAGGAACTTGTCACACCTTGACTTTACTCAACTCTTACATGTCTGATCTGCACTGTATTCATGTCAAAATTACTCTTTACTGGAAGGTGATGTTCTTAGGTCTGCTTCAAATCATTCCTATATGTAATGTGTTGCAGCAATTGGAAATTGTAGTTCAAAATGTTTAAGAATCATCCAGAATGCTACAGCCCAGAAGGAAGATGCAACTCTGTGGCTCATCAGTCTTTTTACAGAGAATTCCCCGAAGGTGGTTCTTTTAGATCAAGATCTTCCTGTTTAGCATGTGAGAATGCAGGAGTGAAATCTTCATGGTCTCCCTTCCCTAGCGTAGGATTTTTTTAAGTATTTGTTAGACACTTACTCATTTCCAGTGATTATTATGCATTTGTGAATTGACTTGGCTCAGATTCTGGTTGGTGGCATACACCAAATGTATTGTAACTGGCATTATCTGTCAGCCTGAAGAGGGGTATATTAGCTCAGAGGTGTGGGGACTGAGTTGCATCTTTGTCTTTTTTTTTTTTTTTTTCCAAGATGGCATGCATTCTTTCTATTGATAAACCTTGGAGCCCTTCAGCATGTGTTAAAGAAATAAAGCAAGTTCCTAATTAATTTTTGTTGTTTGTTTATCTTGTTAAGTATCAAATCTAGGTCATAGAGTTTGTTTATAAGCTGATCTGAGGACATGGGTACATAGATGTATAAAGAAAAAAGTGCTGAACAGTTCTGAGGTTCATTCATTAAATGAATGCATGTGATCTCTGTAAAAGAGGACAGGGATGCAAAGCTCTGAGCCTTCAAATATGGAGAGGACCTGGGGGAAATCAGCTCTTTGCATGTGCTGTTTTTTCCTCAAGCATCTGATCCTAGTCTCTGTTAATAGACAAGACACAAGTCCAGATGGTCCTTTAAAATGATATGGTACAGATAGTTTTATAAACAGCTTTAGGAAGCCATTGTGACTTTTTAAATTATCTGATATAAGGAGTCATTTATCAGAGGTTAAATTTGCATAAACATAACATGCTCCTAACTTTGGTCCTGTTTTTCCTTTTGTGTACATGGTCACTGCATGGAAATGAGCAATTAACTTAATACAGTTAAAAAGAGTTCCCTTTTATAATACTTTAAAAAAAGATAATTTGCTTAAGCCAGACAACAAAATAAAAACTGTGGTCCAAAATTGATTATTGCAAAAAATAAAACAGAATTCTGAAAATAGCCTGCATCAAGTAAATAAAAGCATAGTAATTTCTTTTCTGTAGCAGAACCATCACATTGTATTTTGTTTGCTTGTATGTCTGGACAGTGTTGTAATGGTGGTATTTGCTTTCCGTTAGTTTGCAGAGAATCTGAAACACTGTAGTGTACCATTGGGCAGGACAGGACAGGAATGAGCCAGCCTTGGGAAGGAGGACCTGCCATCCTAGCTGGAGACATCTGAAGAGAGGATGTTATAGTCTTGTGGCATGCTTCAGTAGAAATTATTCAGAAAAAGTAAGCTGCTGTTGTATTAATGGCATTAAACGTGCCAGCTCCTTGACAGACTGCCAAGTTGCACTTAGAATTTGACCGGGAATTTGAAAAAATACTCCATTTTGAGATGTTTTTTTGTGAACTTACTTATTCTTCCATTAGCGTTGAAGGCGGCCTGGGGTGTTTTCATGTAGTTGCTATATATCACCTCTTCCATACTTTGTGTGTTGATGAAGGCCCCACAGATTAAAAATTAAATGTATGTTTTAATGCTAAAAGTAAAAACATACAGAAGAGTAATAAGAGAGGGGGGATCTGCCAAGATTGTGGACTAATTCCTTCCCCATTGGTTTTGGGCTACATTTGTGTTAAAATGCACAGTGCAGGTGCTTATTGTTACCTTATTTATACCTGAATTGAGGATCCTTTAAATAAAATTATTTTTAGAATTTTTCCTTGAGTTTAATTAATTTTTAGCCTCACTAATCCATAATGTGATTTTCTGTGTTGCCAGGAGTGTCTTAAGGAAAGCCAATCCTCCAAAATACAAAGCCTTCCTGTTTGATAACAGTTCCGATATGAAGCCTGTTTTGATTGAACCTTTTAATAAAATATTACTCTTAATTGCAGGAAAAATATTGTGTAGTCAGTTTTGTTTAGTTCTTAATACCATGAAGTTGCAATGAAAGTACTTTCACAGCCATAATGTAGCAGAGTAGCAGCCCTAGATGTTTTTCCTCTGTTCTGAAGGGTTATCTCTTCAGTAAAAATCTATGTACATGGGCACCCTCATACTATCTTATAAACTCTGTGACCTAGATTTGATACTTAAAAAGGTAAACAAAAAAGGATTAACTAAGATCTTCCTTTAAAAACAAGAAGTGAGACAGCATCAGTTTAGTTGATAGGAATCTTCAAGTACATAATTGTCCTGCATTCTGAGCACATGCAACTGCAGTTGTGCTTATCTTTTAAGAGTTTTATGTTGCTGCGTAGCACTTTTTTAGAGATAAAGGTTCGCTTCTCCAGCTCTATTAATTTTATACATAACATTTTCCTTGAGTCATTAAAAATCACATAGGAATTTCAAGATAAGGCATTTATTCCTTTTCATATCCTACATTATTGTCTTGTATCTAGTAAGGAATCAAAGATTCCTCAAATTAATGAGTGACCTATTGAGCACAATTCAAATGTTACATTTTTTTGCTTTCAGTGAAGAAGTGAAAACTTTCAAGTCTTCTTTTAGATTACCTCGGGGTAAGCTATCTTTAGTTTAGCTCATGGTATAGGAATTTGGTTTGTCAAAGTGTATTGCCTTTTTAATCCCTGAATTGCATTTTAATCACTTCCAAAATCTTAATTATGTTACACGGCTTTTATAGAAGTTACTCCCTACAGATTGTTTTAATATTTTCTTTGACTCTGAAAAGGATAACCTTATAAAAGATACTCAGGGAGAAGAAGCCTTTTGTAAAACTAGAGCATGGAAGTAAAAATTTCTGCTGCTGTGCCTTTGTGTACATTAGTATCTCATTATGGGGGCACTTGAAAATTCAGATCCTTTACCTGAGCCATGGTTAGCACAAATTAATCAATACATGGATTTCTCTTTCAGCTCTTCTGTTGTGAAATACTGGTTGGGTTGTGCTGTTGGGTATTCTGAAATCTCAATAGACTTTCTTCTCCCCTTTTTCTTACAAGCTTCTCGTTATAAACCCTTAGTTTTGCTGTAAAAAGCTGTTGCAAAATAGAGCCTCAGAAGTGTGAGGCTTCCAAAAAACAACTTGTTCACAACACTGTTAGCACAGATCTCATACACAGATGTGTACTGTGCAGTAAAAACATAGTTACCACCTGGCAGGTAATGCTGTGTCTGCGTCTGGCTTGCCAATTTAAGAACTACTATGCAGATTTGTCATTAATCTCAGAAAGAAATTCAGATACGAAACTGAAACATAGGTGGATACAATTATGTGCTACTTCAGGAAGAAGTATTTGAGCTGTAGGGCTTTTAAAATAATTATTTGATCAAAAAGGATTAAAGAGGCATTGGTCTTTCAAGAGGAAATTACAGTGATAGAAAGACAGCATACAAAAATATATTTTTACGTAAACAGCATATAATACATTATTGCAAAGATAAATACATATACTAAAGCATAATTTTTTTTTAAATCTCAGCATGTATTCATAAGATTTTTAAAGCTGTGGAGGCCTTTACAGTAGCACTAGGCATTTTCTCTTGAGGTATCACGTTCTGCTAGAAATGTGTATAACATTAGAATAGGCTGTCCATGGAGGCTGTGGTATCGCCATCCTTGCAGGTTTCAAAAAAACTCAGCTAGACAAAGCCATGGCTGATCAAATATAGAACGGGTGTTGGTGCCATGTGTGGAGCAGGAGACTGGACTACATGACCTCTAAAGATCCCTTTTGACCCACGTGCCTGTGGTAGTTTTGCATGAACTGTTTCTAGTTGTCTGTACAACAAAGACTACTTTCACTGAAAGGCTGTTTTGTTGAAAATCGGTCTTGAAGTTCCTTGGGAATTTAAATGAAAAAAGGCACCTTTTAAGGCCCCCTTCCCCAAAGCCCATTCTTCTCCCTCATTTGATATCTGGTGTTTGGTTTTGATTGTCAATAACTAAAAGGAAAATTACCGTGAAACAGACTGTGAAAGATTGCCATGGCAAAAATGTAGTTGAGAAGGCATTTGCATATTTAGGCTAGAATTTTTCAGCTACTTAAATCCTACACAATGCCAAAGTGACACAGTTTTGCATTCCCTGTTCGCTTACAGTTACAAAATCATCTTTAATGACAGAAATAAGATATGACCAGAGAAAGTAAAGGCAATGACTTCACAAGCCAATCCAGTCACAGCTGTGTGTCTTCTGGAATATACTGCTGCTTCTGCTCGTCAGCAGTGATTCCTTTTGAGAGGCACTCAGATATATCAGGGAGTTCTCTTGATATTTAGGAAGGATCAATCCAAGGTATTTTTGTAAAAGCTGCCTCAGTTTCCCAGTCTTTTTACAGTTCTTTTTGTAGCCCTGTAGTTGTTCTGAGCCTAGTTGAGGGATACTGTACCATGGTGCATGGGAGCTAAAGAGTGGGGGGAATACTTCAGCTGGATGCTGCTGCCAGGCCCATTTTCTACTGTGTAAACCCAGCCTGAGGTACTGTTCGGGCAATCCCTTAATCAAACATGATCACCAGTAGTCTGAAGAGAGATTGCTCAATGTTTGCAGCTAGGTCACCTCTTGAGGAAAGAACCATAGTTTGTTTAAATTTCCTGAGGAGGCACCAGAGTAACTGGTTGGCTGAAGGTTGATTAATCAACACTACTGCAGAGAGAATGAACAGAGAAAATGGCAAAATTTCTTTCCTAATTTGGTATGCTAACATGGTAAAAATTAAACAGATAAAAGATTGGTGATCAACAAAAGAAATTCTCCAGTACTCAGTTTAGTATGTCACCTGAGGAAACAGAGCATTAACCTATCGATTTCTTCGAGTTGAGCTCCATAAATGGTAACTTAAATTAAGGTAAGCATCTCATTCTGTAGATATTGAGGTCAAATAGGATGCAAGGTGCCAGTTTAAGTTGACAGAATAAACTGATTTAAATCTCTTTGATCCTCTGCAGGATGGCTGGCTGTGGTGAAATAGATCATTCAATCAACATGCTTCCCACAAACAGGAAGACAAATGAGTCATGTACTAATGCAGCACCTTCCCTGCCAGTCCCTGAATGTGCTATCTGTCTGCAAACCTGTGTCCATCCAGTAAGTCTGCCCTGTAAACATGTTTTCTGCTATCTGTGTGTGAAGGGAGCTTCTTGGCTTGGGAAACGATGTGCACTCTGCCGGCAGGAGATTCCTGAGGATTTTCTTGACAAGCCAACCTTATTGTCACCTGAAGAACTCAAAGCAGCAAGCAGAGGCAATGGAGAATATGCTTGGTACTATGAAGGTAGAAATGGTTGGTGGCAGTATGATGAACGTACGAGCAGAGAGCTGGAAGATGCCTTTTCCAAGGGTAAAAAGAGCACTGAAATGCTAATTGCTGGTTTTTTATATGTAGCAGATCTTGAAAATATGGTTCAGTATAGGAGAAATGAGCATGGACGTCGCAGAAAAATAAAACGGGACATAATAGATATACCAAAGAAGGGAGTGGCTGGGCTGAGGCTGGACTGTGATACTAACACTGTCAACCTGGCAAGAGAGAGCTCTGCTGATGGTGCAGACAGCACACTGACTCCGGGGGCTGCAGCTGTGCAGCCTCTAGCACCCATTTCTGTGAGGCCCCTGCCATCACTCGATGGCCAGCTGATGAGTCCTTCAACACCATCACCCGATGCAAGCAATTCCCTAGAGAACTCTTTTGCCCACTTGCAAATAAATGGAGACAGTATGGCTGAAAGGAGTCATAGGGGAGAGGGAGAAGAAGACCATGAATCTTCATCTTCTGGTAGGGTGCCAGCTCCTGACACCTCTGTGGAGGAGACCGAATCGGATGCCAGCAGCGATAGCGAGGATGTGTCTGCCCACCTTCAGCAACGCCTGTCCTCTGTCCAGCAGAGACACTTGAATGCCAGTGCAAGCCAGGCAGAAGCAGATAGACCAGTGGCAGGGGGTGGGCTGGTAAACACAAGTGTAAGATCTAGAAGGCCAGATGGACAGTGCACAGTCACTGAAGTTTAAATCTAGAGCCATGCAAAAAAAAACTCAGTTGTAATTTTCTGTAAATTTTCTGTCCACAGTGGCATCGCACTCAAACCTAGCAGTGTGTTTGGTGGGAGGGTGGGGTGAACGGGAGAAACAGATTTGGCCGGTTTTAACTTAAGTTTCTTAACATGTCTCAGCTGGAAGATTCTTAACTGTAGGAAACTGGGTTGTCTTGTTAGTGGTTTTTTAAGCTGCTTAGCCATGCCCAGTTTTCTTGAAAATGTCTTGTGTTTATTTTGTAGCATTTTCCCCTGGAGATACTCTGTCCCTCTTTGGCCAATGTATATCTACTGTACAACTTGAATTGTCTTCATTATCTGACTGTTGCATTAAGTGTCTTACTACTTTTTGCATGGATTGATATATGAAAAGAACACTAAAGCAATGTGGAATCAGGCAAGGTGTTGGATGTGAGCAGGATGCTTAATTTAATGTGAGAAAATAGATGTGAGTTTGGAGTTAAAATGTGTTTTTGCTAGACAAGAGCAATCATTTACCTTCTTTCAATGGAAATGTAAAAATGCTGTTAACTTGTGTTGCAAATCCTTACCTATACTCTCTCCATGGCTTTTTCACTGGTTTTGCCATCTAGTCCTTGTAGTTTTGTTTTTGAGGTCTTTCTTGATCTGTCTCGTTTTTGTTACGGAATTTATAATTTAATAAAACTACATTTTATCAGTAACAACCTCCGATATGTTTCCAGTGTAATTGAACTTCACTGGAGGAATTTAAAAGAAAATTATCATAAAACTGCTTCCTGTTTTTGCCAAAAGGGAGAACTGGCTCTGAGTGGCATCCTGAAGTTCTTGGATCCCTGACTAGCAGTCTCTCAAACACAACACTGTAGGAGTATCATCATGAGTTGCAGGCTTAATGCTCATAGAGACAACACTCATTTCTCATCTGAAGAACTGATTAACTCACTTCACTGTTGATGGCAGGCAAAAGTATCACAACCTTAACAGCAGAAATGTTGAAATAGAAGAGCATAAGTTATCAAAGTTGATCTTATAACAAAGGACCGTATTGCTGTTTATCTGTTCATTAGCAAAACTAGTGGCAGCACAGAAAGGACAGTTTTGTGCACATAGCAATCTAGGAGCTGCATTTCTACAAATGGACTTCCATGTATCACAGAATGTTGGAAGCCAGATCTTGAAAAACACAGCTTGTCTTTTCTGTCTGTGGCGGTTGTTTTACTTTTTTTTTTTCAAACAGAGAAACAGCATTAATTGATTCTGGACTCAACCTTTATAACAAAGCTAATTAAACTCCAGTTTATAGTATATGTATCCCCAAATAGAAAGGGACAGGAGCTGATACATAGCTACTACAGATTTTAAAACAAAAGTTATTTTAGGCAAAAACAATTTGAAGGGAACTAAAGGGCCAATTTTTAAAGATTCTAGATTTAAACTTCTAAAATATTCTCCTTACTGTAACGATGGCTGGCATGTCTAATCTTGGACAAAGTTGTGTGAGCCCTCTAGATTGTTTTAGTTTATGTGACGGTATGTGTTGAAGAAAGCAAGAGGCAAAATACAAGAACTTGACTCACTATATACTTAATTTCAGAATTTTCAGCCCAAACACTCTACAGGTAATTTCATCAGTGATTATCCTTGGGGTGTTCTCTGTCTATTTTAGCAAAGTCACAGCCACACTGCATTATGTGGTTTTCTGTAATTCTGTGCAGTAAGTGAATTTCAACTTGTACAGCATAGCCAGAGAAATGCACGGTGGAGCAGAAGGGAAAAGGGGAAAAGAAATTTAAATAATATAAAATCTACAGCATCTCTTCATTTCCAGGAGAACAGATAGCCACGGATACAGGAGTTGTCTGTCATGGTTAAAAAAAAAAATAAATCAGTGAACCAAGCATTCTGGAAGAACACCTTGCTTATCTTGATTGACCATTTGATTAGTATATTTCTAGCAGCAGCAAATCAGATAGAAGTATTTATTTTGTTAAAAGTGATCTCCAGCATCCAATCCTTAAATGCTTGGTGCAGAATCCACACCCCCATTAAGCCTCAGGCTCTCCCAGCACAGAGAGCAAAGAACAAGATGGGCATTTCACAGTGTCACAGGAAACTTAGTTTGCTTAGGAGGGAGCTGGCAAACTGGCCCCTAGGAAGTATAAAAGCTAGCATGCTGTTTAATTAGGAGACTGGGACTATCAATTTTGATGCTTCAAAAATTTATTTTGTACATTTAGTGCTTGTTTGGTTTAAGCCATTTCAGAAGGGGAAAAAGAGCCTAAGAGGAAGCTTGTTGTCTTTAATAATTGTAAAGAAAATACAAATGCTTATTAACTGCTGGTTACAGATATTTGTCACTTTAAGATGATAAGCGCAAGTATTATATGAAATAAAGCATTTAGCTTTCAAAGGGGTAAAATGAGATTCCATTTCATCTCAGGCTGGAGCTCTCATCCTAGCACTCATGGTATTTTACTTGGGCTGGTTTTCATATGAACAGCTCTAGTTGCTTTTAAAATAGAAAACAGACCAGAGAATATGGTATTAGACTACTCAGAAAATCCTTGATCAAAACCCATAATGATCTTCAGAACATCCTGTACCCATGTTTGGTACATTTATGATACCAACTGAAACTTTTCTGAGCATGTCTTGCTCTGTACTAGTTAAATATTTGTCCTCTTTTCTTAGAAGCAAACATTGGCCTTTGATAAAAGTCAGAGAGGGGGGCTGGGGAAATGCATTTGCTGAAATGAGAAGTAAGCTCATTGTCTTCAAATCAGAATGGAAAGAGATCCCCAGAAGGTGGACATACAGAGTTTTACTTACTGGCAGCACAGATTCTGGTTCAAAGCATGAAGGAAACCAGATTCTGCTTTTTTGCTACAATTTCCTTTTCAAATTTGTATTACCCAGTATACAGAATACACTTATAAGCCTAATACACTAAAGAAAAAAAATATTCAAGACTCTTGCTTGGGTCCTAAGCAATTTTCACACCCATTTTAAAAATGTAATTACAGTATTAGTAATGGTAAATTTATTCTTGCTACTAGCAAAGACATAACCAGTTGCCCTTTAAAGGACTTCTTTTTTTTGACTCACAACAATGTGATGTGCTACTGCTGCAGAAAGCTGGAGGAGTACAGACTGGAGTGTGCTTTGAAGTTTCAGTGACACTGGTAGTCTAGAGCACCTCCTGAGTCTTGAGGAACTTCATGAAAAGCAGAACAGTTTCATTCCTAAACAGTCAAGTGTTGCCTGACTATATTAAAACAATCATACCTGTGAAGTAACAGGTTTAAAGTCTCTTAGGGCACAGGAAAGAATCCAGCTACACAAGGGAGTAACAACTGAGCTATTGGATGAAAAGAGGCAGAGGCGAAAGAGGCACAAACCAGAACACTATCTCCCCATGTTCTCATTCCTGTGTCTTCTCTAACCTGAAAGTAAAAATTGAACTTTATTTTTGGAGAAGAGATTTGAAATCTTCCTCCATCAGTGCTTCAGATATTAAGGCAAATACACAAGATCTACAGGGTGGAGGCAAGTTACTTACTGTCTCTGAGGTGCCAACTCAAAACACATCCCTTTCTGCAGCATTTCTCTTGGTTGCTTCAGGCTAGGCATACTCCATGCTGCGAAAACCATATAGTAAAACATGACAAGCAGATCATGCAGAATCTTAACATGCAGTCCAAGCCTAATTCCCCATCAGTGATTTGTCCCCAAATCCTCGAACATGTAGTTTAGACCTTGCTGTCTAACACTCAGGAATCCTGCCACACTGTAGACATGGTGACATGAATTTCCATCCAAGAAATTGCTGCCTTTTCCTAAGGGAACTTGTTCCATGATCTGGAGCTAGTTAAGCCTGGTCAGGCCAAGCCCATAGCCCAAAGTCTCCTCCTTAACATGCTCCCATGGAGTACTTGGGTCCTGAGCTCAGATCTCAGTTCCTGCTGGGTTTAGAGACAAGTGCATCCTAACAAGAAACTCTCAGTCATAGATACGTCTGTATGGTTTTGCTCTCATAGATGTTTAATATTAAGAATCATCTGCCAAAGGAGGGACTCTGTGTCAGTTTCTAAAGGGAAAACTCTCCCCACTGAGTTATCTAATTACTTGCATTGTCACTGCCATGGAGACTCAGTTCCAAATCTTCTGGTCAGCCCAAATATCCCCTGCCAGTAAAAATGCTTTGAAGAAAGACATAGGCATATCCACACACAAGTCTTACCAGAATGCTGAAATACTCTGACCATCCAGTCAGTTAAGGACATCCCATTTTGGAGCATGATATATCATGGCCTTCCAAGATTTCAATTAGATTCTATATAAAGAACCAGGTCAGCAGCTTTGCACAGGTCCAGAATATGGGCATGTGCAGATGCATGTGTAGGTAGTTTATTGCTTGAGCAGTGAGAAGACACCTAAATGCATTTAAAAACCTGAAGCAGTGTCAGCTTCTCAGTAAGTTAAAGCTTCTGTAAAAGCACCATTAAAATTGAACTATGCTGAGATACTTTTTCAGCAATTATATGAAGAACTGATTAAAAACGAAAAAACAGAAACTATCCTCTCACTAGTAACCATCTTAAAGACATTGGTCTCATGTTGGGGAACTCATATTTTGTAGCTTTAGATGCACCTGTTCCGCAAATAAATATACCTCATAACTTTCAAGTAATTTATTTCCATACCAGTTAGTTAGAAAACCAAAATTAACTCCAAAGAAAATGATCTTCAGCCTCATTCCAAAAGAATTACAGTTCTATTCTCAGCAAAATATTTACATACTAATTTCACTAATCTCCATTCAGTGGGGTGATTAGGACAATAAAGAATCTGCCAGGGATTTCTCTGTGGTTGCACACCAAATATGTCTGCCTGCCATGAATGGCAGGAATGTTAATGCCAGTTTAAATGGGCAAGTCCTTTAATGATTCAGTTCAATGCCTGCCTTAGTGAAGGCTTTGTTTGCAAAAAGGTCAAGAACATTTATTATGCATTGACCATCATTTATGCTTTGGTCTTCTAGCCAATGCCTGCAAATTGGCAGGCCCACCCCATACAGTTCCAAAAATGTCCTTCTCTGTCCTTAGGGCAGCTTCCAGTGGGAGGTCTCTTCCTGCTGTCACCACCTTTTTCACAGCCCGAATCACACTGGCTGGGCCCTCTGTATACTGACCCAGCCAGGCTCGTGCTTCTTCTAAGGCTCTGGATTCATCTGAAGACGCCAGTGTCTGCTCTGAGAATCCCAGGCGCAAAGCCTTCTCGGGGCCCACCCGGGCAGCCCCGCTCAGCAGCTGCAGGGCTGCCCTGCTGCCCACGATTCGCACCAGCCGGGCAGCTCCTCCCCAGCCTGGCACCAGACCCATGTGCTTGTGGACAAACCGAATTTCACTTTCAGGCGTCATCAACCTGTCAATGAAGAACAAACACACAGAGGTCAATCCATTTTCATTTGCAGCTCGACAGCACTTGATTTTCTATTTTCTCCTCCCCTCTGCTTCCAAAGGCTGATACAACTTGACAGCCTGCTGATTACAGCTCGAGCTGTAATATCTTAATTTTTACATCACATGGTGCATTAACTTCAGCATTTGGCCCTTCTCAAAATTAGATACATAGGCTACTACAAGTAAAGATGCTTAGTGCCCACACTGATACCTGTAGTCAGTTCTAAAAACTGTTGAAAACAGAACTGCAGACATTTATTCAGTGCCAACACTGCCTTGCTAATTCATGCCTAAAACAAGAGGGTACTGGGTAAAAACTAATCAAAGTAATGTGCAAAACATTTCTCAAGAGATGGATTGTGGTTTTAGTACTGATCTGAACTGGGGAGGTTCTGTCTGCACCCTTGTGCTTGATTACAGCACAGGTCAGGCTTTTTCTTTCCATACTGTAGAGGATCCATGTGAGTTTGATTTCTAGCTGCTCACTACAGCAAGGCAAATCACAACGGATGCTCAACTTATGGGCACAATTTATAACAGAACTGCTTTCTATTTATGCTTGCAGCGTGTAATAGAATTGCTCCCCTCTACAGAGTAAGTCACATTCTTTTCAAAGATTTCACATTTTTGCTTCTTTTCTACAGCTTCTCACCATTACTTAAGAACTCACCCTAGGGCTGATTAAGCTATCTCCCTGAAGGAGCTCTGCTTCAGCAGATTGTTCTGTCTTCACATAGTGGTCACACTGACACACATTGGGTTTGTGGAAAAAACCTCTAGAAATAGAAACATATAGAAAAGATGTACAGAAACAGACCGGTTCTTGCTCTTTCTCAAGGTGATGTTCTGCAGTGTGGTTCCTTGCTGCTGTTCGTATGACAAAGGATGGAAATTACATATGTGAAGTAGATTAGCTTCTACTTCAAGCACTAATTGGCTTTCTGAAGACAAATCTTGTAATACTGAGATCCACACACAAGTCTGTTTCCTAACAATGCAGTTTTCCATAGTGAAAATACCAAGGTGAACAGCTTTGAAAGGGGAAAGAAAAGGAAAATCTTTAAAAATACAACTACTTCTAGGAACTCACTGTTCTCAAATCTGCTTGGTAACTGTTAATTTTAAGTTTGCTTGGTTGCTTTTTTCTTAACCAGAGCACCATCAGCATTCATGCCACACTGTGCAGCATCAGAACTGAAGAGCTTACACTTTATCCCAGATCCAACACAATGCACAAAGGCAACAGCTGACGGGCCAGATTGCATGAAAGCCTTTTTGTAGAGATAGCAGAGGAAGGTTGTGTGACAAAAGGAAGAAAGCAGAGTATCACAGGGGGGGAAAGGCTTTTAGCTAACATTATCAAGTGGTTCCCAAACCCAGCAAATCCCAGAGAGCTCAGGTCTCTCAAAAAAGAAAACTCTGCAAATATTCCAAAACTCCTTTACTGGCTCAGCTTACTCTTCAATTAGCTGACACCCAGTGTCCCACCAGGAAAGCAATAATGAAAACATTATTAAGGGTTTAATTCTAGCTGTACCAAGTGATGTGAGGCATTAAAAAAGAAGTGGTCATAAGCAGATGGGCATCTGATGCTAGCCAATCTGTAGGCAGTCTCATGGGACAGCCACTGCAGGTCAGTGAGGCAATGCTGCATTTGTATGTTGAATCTGAGACTGTCCCAGACACCTGTGTTCAGGCCTTAAGGACAGGCAATTCTGTGAACATTCTGAGGGCAGTGTAAGGACTCATCTGGGGAGTCAGGTCAGCATCCTCTGAAGTTGGCATGGAAAGTCTAATTTTACATGAGAAGCACAGCCCATCCATCGGCACCAACAAGAAAAAAAATTGAAAACACTTCGTATGTAGGAAAGGCTCCGTTTCCCTGCAGAGTTTTTACCTCCCTCTGAGAAAATGGAACCAAACACAATGAAAGGAAAATAAATGACTGACAGCTTAGTCAATCCATAGAGTGACTGTGTGGCTGCAATTTCCAGGATGTCACTGGGATTCAGCTCTCCCTACAATGCTCATTTGAACAAGCTCCACAGAAAATACCAAGATAAGTGGTGGGCAATGAAAGGTGCAACTCTGATCTTGGACTGCCTTTAGGCTTAAGAAAGGTGTCTATGGTTTTTCAGACTTATCAACTTCCCTGAAGTCACACCATTTCTCAGAGAAACCACCCATCACACTCTGTTAGTGTACCAGTCACTTCCAGTCCCCATGCTCAAGGAAGCAATGGAGACCTGAGCTCATGTCTGAAGACGTCTATGTGGCTGCCAAGACGGCTTGGGATCAGCCTCTGAACATCACCAGCTGCAGCCTCCCATAAATATTTCTCTTTTTACTGTATGAAAGGAATTGAGTCTATCTTCTGGGACATGACAGATCTGATCTCCCATTAAAAGAATTTATGTAAGAAAAGCACATCAAGCATTGCTAAACATAAAGAGGCAGACATCAAAAAGCTGGAAAGACCAAAGTGGTATTCCTGAGCTATTTATACCTTATTCACCTACTGCTGGCCCTGCCTGAGACAAAATAGTAGATGAATACAAAATTAACCCTGAATTGACTTAGTACCCCTGTTCTTGTCTTCCAGGTCAAAGGAATTAAAATCTGGGTCTCTTGTATCCCAGGGGAAGGTCATATCACTGGACTCCTAGACACATGCCTTCCCTGCCCTAATAAAGAAAAGCTGTTTCGTGACAGTACTGAAAAAATATTTATTCAATGCAATTAATGTCAAAGTGACTGAAGACCTTACAAGCAGGGAAACATCCTTCAGAAATGTGAAGGGTAGCAAAATTTTCACAACTTAATTTGGACATAAGAGGTTAAGGTAATGTAGGCATGAAAGTGCAGCTGAAACCTTCTTCAAGAACATTTTATTCCTTGTTATAAGCACTACAACCCCCCTAGGAAGAAAGCACAGCCACCATGGGCCACATCCAATTTTGCATTAGTCATCTAAAGCAAACGAGCTACAGCAAATGTTCCTGCTGTACATTTTAAAATGTTCTCAGCTGCACTAAATGTTACAAATCCTCCCCCTTTGATCTGAGGATTCCTTCATTCTGTGACATCTCACTGTACCCACAAACTACCAACTGTCATGTCACATCTCATCAAATCAATGGCAATGCACATGAGAAGAAAACCTTGTCATTAACAAGGCAGCCTAACAAATCCCATCCTTATAAAGGTACACTTGCTTCTCCAAAGGCAGCACTTGCTGTAAGCTAATAGCTATGCTTTCCTTTGCTAAAGTATTTCCCAGCCATTTGAAGCTGGAGCATATACACTAAAAGCTGAAAATGCAAACAAATATGTATTTTCTCAATTTTTCATACCTTCTTTTTACAAATACTCATGTTACTGATCTGTTCCAATGGGTGTAATCAGTTCCTTGGGCAGAATTAAGATTATATTAAGATCTGTGCTGCCCCTTACCTCATCATTTCCTGGATTTTGAGGTTTGAGTTATTTTCAGCATTCTGACAAGGCAAAGGCCCTAATCAAGTCTACTAGAGAGGGACAAATACCACCCTCTGTTTTACACATTTTAAGAGCTCCTACAACTATGCTTTTGAAACTGATGATAAAAAAAAAAAGATGTCTAAAACACTAAATGTGTTTCAGTAACCTGGATTTTGTTCCCATTCCCTGTTTGACTCCCAGTGTCATGTAAGGACACAGCTCCTGACTTCTGATCTCCTTTTAGCTGGCATGAGACTGGCACACCAGGGAGGGAGGCAGCCGGCATCATGCAATGCTCCAGCACCTGGTTCTCAGCTATGGTTATACTGAGAGAGGGCAGCCAGAACTGCAGGAGATGACTTTTATCTCTCCCCCTCCACGAAATACTTTGGCATTCTGCTCTCAAACCACCAATCAATATAAATCATAAGCACAGCTTATGTCTTTGGGTCATAGTAAGTTCCCTAACCAAATCTGCTACCTTCTACAAATTTCAGTAACACCTATCTACAATGTGATTGAACCAACACAAAGTGGAAAATTCTCCAAAAACAAAAGTCAAAGGCCTTAAGATACAATTAAAAGACATCCATCATTTTAGCATGCTGTAGAGCAAGAATTGTAGAAATAATAAGATCTTCAAGTAGAAATAGGTATTTTGCAAAACATAGATGCAGGACACCCAGACACATGAAGACCAATGTCTAGGGTCAGCTGCACACTTACTTTGGCTCTTATTACTCAGTGAAGACAGCAAGAATACAGTATAGATATAAAAGGCTTTCAAGCAAGCATCCAAAACACACATGGAACTGTTTTAGGCACGGGAAAAGGGGAAGTATTAAAGAAAAAACAAAACCACAAAAAAAGAAAAAAAAAAAAAAAAAAAAAAAAAAAAAAAGGGGTAACATAAAGAAAGTTACCAAAAGTAAAACACTTGCTTTCACCGGCAAAAAACAGAAAAACACATCTTGCCTAACACCTATGTTTCTAATGCACTCATCAATGTAGCATTAGCTTAATTAACTCTTGTTAAATTAAGTGACAGCACCATTATGCTGGCCAAAACAGCTTTTTAAAATACACACTGCTGGGGCATGCAAGTTCAAGAACTTGTTAAGAGGTCAGGTATGACATTACCTGTGGGTGGTGTTTACCATGCAAATGGAACTTACTTTGCTAGGTAGACATTAAAATTTGATGAGCTTGCTGGCAAATGGACAAAAGTTCACGTGTAACTAGTTTAGGATTTTGTAACTTGGTGAGTGCTACCTGGACAACACCTGGACAAATACTAAAACTACAATCCCTGTCCCATAACTTCACAAGCAAATTGCACTTCATAGTCTCAGTCCATCTTCCTTACACTTCCTCAGGATCCCAGGGGACACAGGAGATCCCAGTATTGGTTGTGGATCCTTGCACCAAGTGACAGTGATTCAGGCAGCAGACAGAGTTACACAGGTAAAATCTATAATTTGATCTCTCTTCTCTTGCTAATGCAGGCAAAAATCCACCAAAAAAAAGTATTTCTCTTACACACAAAGTGCTGCTGAACACATGAAGTAGATGGGATGTTTTAGTCAACTAAACTGTTAAAATAAATTAAGCAAAGCAAGGGAGAGTTGTGATTGCTGAAATTGTAGCATCAGAGCAAGAAATAAATTACTTGCTCCTTTATCTATACAACAAAAGCCCTGATTTCCTATTAAACAGGAGGCCTTTATTTTAAGTTAGCTCAGTGCACCACATAAACTGAGCAATATTTTCTAGGCAGCATACAAAGCTTTGTAAAAAGAACAAAGGAAAAAAAAAGCAGCTTGAAAGTGGATGGCTGAAATACAGTAACTGGTCAGATAAGGTAGAAGTGAGTAGTTGGATGAGAAAGCAATTCCCTAAGCGAGAGTGTCAGAGACTGAAATAGTTAATGGCTTAACATTTAAGATTATTGAAAGGCTTCTGTCCACTGTATCAGACTGAAAAGAAATAGCTGCTCACTCAGCAAAGCCCACCCTTCCCTGAATATGCCTACTGCAAAAGGACCTTCAGGTCAGGTAAGTGGGTGCTGTTGTCCAGCTATCCCAGTGCTGAGGGTATGCATACCTGAAGCTACAAACTGGACTTCCAGATAAAGGAAGAGGCTAATAAGAGGTAAATCCTGTGAGGTGGGATAATCATTTTTACCATGCCTATGTCCTCCCTTACATGATGACTCTGCTGTAAAAAGACATTTTGTATCTGGCCTGGGCTATTCATCTCAAATCTTGGACCATGATGGAAATGATCAATGCTGAGTCTTAACAGAGGTGTCAGAGACTCAGGACATGTCCCGTGACACAATCCATTGCAAATTCCCTGCCCCAGGGGAGGTACAAAGTGTTCCCACTTGAGCTTGAAGTGTATAGTAACTCATGAAGTCTTTGAGTTTTGTGAGGGGCTTCTCCCAGCCTGAAGGGATCAAGACCACCACTTCAAAACAGGACTGCGACCACCATTTCAACCAACAGACACAGAAGCTGCAGCTACTGAGTTTCATTGTGGGTGGTGACTATATATATATCTCAGAACCCTTTTAATTTCTTTCTCTCCCTTAAACATTTTCTTAAGTGTTATGCTTTAATATTGCTGTATTACTACAGATAGCACCCAAAAAGCCAACATACCTGCTTACCTTTGAAATAAAATTGTTCTAAAATAAACCCTACATATGTTTACAAACACCGATTATCCAGTGTCCTTTCACTCTGATCCACCCCAAGGGATTTATTAACAAGAACCTGCATTAGCATCCCCTCCTAGGGTGGGTTGTAACAGAGATGTCACCTTTTCTGCAAATACAGCCAGACAATTCTGTAACTTCAGCTCCTTGGCTCAGGCAGGGATGCCTAGGGATCACACCACAGGCAAGTGGCAGCCCTGAAAGCTGGACCACAAGGAGCAATTAATTGGGACTGCAAATGCTGTTAGCCTGAAGCTTGGGCAAGGACCATCACAAAAGCAGTCAAGCACTGCTGCAACTTTATACTACCTTGACTGGCTCATATAGCACATACTGAGGGGTTTAGAATCCTGGCTCATTGCCTTCTTCCCATTTTCTTTAGCATGGCACATGGACCTGCAAAGTTTAACTTGCACCTAGTGCTCAATCCACCTCTGATATCTGAGTTCTAAATCTTGGAGTCAGAAAGATACACCAGATATCATGTATCTTCCCATTTAATGTGTCTAAATCCTATTCTCCCTGCCTTGGGCAGACAGATGTTAAAGCACGTGTTAAGAAACTACAGAAGTTCCTTAGCATTAAGATACAAATTATTGAGGCCTTGTATATGAATGCTCCTTGGCACGTTGCTGCAAAACTCATCCCTACCTTCTCCAGAATCTTTTAGCAACAGAAGTAATTTCTGAGTATAGCCTTGAGAACATGACCTCAGTATGAACCACCACACTGACATTTTCATAAAGCCACAGAAAGCCTGAAATGAAGAGTACTGACTAAAGTTAATGCTGTAGTTTGTGTCTGCAGAGACCTAACCTGGAACCATAAATACTGATAGCTAATTACACAACAACATTGTGTTCTAGTATGGATAACTTGTCTTGTGTAAGCCTTGTTCAGTATTCCAATACACAAAACTGTCATAGTTACTACAGAAACTCATTTTAAAATGACAACTGCACAAACCAGTCATTTTTGCAATAAAAATGAATTTTGAACAGCAAGGTACTGTGGGAAGAATATTTTGCAGAAGAAATATGCAGTACTACACTAAAATAATTTAGCCAGTCAGCAAAGTTGCTGATTAGCAGCTTCCAGTCCCTACTTCAATTTTCATGACAGATGCTTTAGAATTAGACCCTCAAGAATAAGACGGTCTCCTCCAAAAAGCAAGCTGGGACTAATTAATCCATCTTTGCCTATCCAGTGCAGTGTCTCAGCAGTCTCTTTATCACTATGCCATCAAATAATTACCTAGATACTGTGAATAGAGATTATCTAGACAAAATAGCTAAATTCAGCTTACTACACTCTCTATCACCAAAAAACCTACCCTAGTTCTCTGAAAATATTGACAAGTGGATTCATCGTGAGAGGAGTTAGTCATAATTTCACTTTTCTCTCAATCTCACTTGATTAATTTGATAGGACCAAAAAGCCCCAATTAAACATTTAATCAGTAACTCCTTTCTAATTCTATTTAGCAGATTTTTTAACCAGACCAATGCAGTGAATATTGACAAGCCACAACTCTTCCATGTTTTCCCAGCACAGCTTCCTAGTACTAATTCCCCCTGCACCTCTCTCATATCTTCTCTCTCATTGTGAGCTTTTTACGTTTCTGCCCTATGCAGAGAAATAATAAGGCAATTGGATATTGCAGCAATTGCTGCTTCTCAGTTGTGACAGCACAAAGTGAGACTTCCAAAGTGAAAATACTGTAAAACCGATAAAACTAAGGATTGGTGCTGCATGCTTGTGGCGATAGTCTGCAGACTGGCATCATAAAAGCAAACCCCCCAAATCTTTGCTCTTTGTGTAAATCCTTTAGTCACAGATACTCACTTGACAGATGGCTGAATGGTAACTACTAAAGAACATAAAGAATATAAAAATGAAGACAAAATGGTTTAAACATAGTTTGGGGAAACTGTGTTCCTTGTGCTTATTTTAGATACATTTTCTCAATGCTGGTCTGCAATCCCAAATTTCTATATAGACTAAACGAAGACTGTGCACATTCGTGATATTTCCTGTTTATCTGCTTTACTTTATAACCTTTTCTACAGGAATGCACTGGAAAGAAGTAAGTCCAGCTACTACTTTAATAAGTCCATCAAAAAGTCACCCCTCTCAAATCCTTTCAGTGATTAAAAAAACCCAAACCAATAATTCAAATCAAAAAATAATACACCTTTTTTACTTGAGGTTTAAATAAATTAAAATGAAACCCAAGAACCAAAATTTAAAAAAATTCCCACCAAGCCTCCCCAGTACAGAGTGTTCTAGGCATGCTCTAAAACTCTGTGTCAAAGGAGTAGGCTTGATGGTAGCCTAAGAAATTTCACCAAAACAAAAGCTTGCTTTTCTCACAGCTCTTTTCAAATTGTCATACAGATTATATGGACATTTATTTATAGCTACTGAATTATTCTGTAATGCTCTTAGTGCATCAGTTTTCCCTCCACTCGCCATAAAAGCGAAGGATCAAACTTTACATAAAGTAGCCAAGAAAAACACATCCTGTCTCCCTAGCACATGTTGCCTTTACCCCCTTACCTTTGTTGTCCTCCAGACAGATTTTGCAATGCATTTTATGGAACCCTAAGGATTAGGGTCAAAATCAGATTAAATAAATAGATTGCTAATTAAAGATGTATTTTCTTGAACAAGAGTTAACATTCTGGATAAGCTGGCTGGGAAACCTGAGGGCACTTCGCAGAGGGGAACAGAGGGACCTAAACAATGAAAGATGAATTCTTCAAAGGCAACCTTAAAATAGATGTTTATAATGCGATTCTATCATGCTTTCTCACATCACTCAGAATCAAATGAAGTGCAGAAGAAACAATAACGAAGTCATACTTTCATCCAAAGACACAAAACATTTGTTTGATGCTAAAATTCTGAAAAATAGCGTCCTGGATCTGAAAACTGGAAGATACAGTAATGAGAAGAGTTAGAGGCAGAGTTGGAACACAGGGACGTCAGAGCAGAAACTGCTAAACAGACATGAGCTACTTTAGGAGGAATATGCTCTCCAAGAATAAACAGGAGCTTAAGGTGTGGATAACTCCAACATCTATTGCCCAATATTGGGATACTCAATGGAAGATGAGCTTCCAAAAGCAACAAAGTCAACTCAAAGAGGCTGCAGGATTACAAATTCCAAAGGAAACTGTTCCAAGGAAGAAACACAAAAATAATATTGTTACTAGAAAAAGACCCTTTGGATAATAGGAGTTAAATTATAATAGGCAGATACAGAAAACTTCATGCCCAAAAAAACCCGCAAAAAACAAAAACACCCACAAAGAAGAGTATCTTATCAGTAGAAAAGTCTGCACTGAAAAAAATTAAGAAAAGATCTATCAGTAGCACAAAGGAGCTCAGTAAAGCAGCAGAGAACACGCCTGGGATTTGGCAAGACCTACACTAAAACTGGTCTAGACATGGCTGTGTAAGAACAACCAGAAAAGTGAAAAAGGGTTTATTTCTTAAGCACTTTCCTGATCAAATGAGAGGGACTAAAAGAGGGCCGGAAAATTGTTAGAGAGAGGGATTACAGCAGGAAAGAAACATGGGGAAAGAAGTTGGTGCTAATACCCTGCAACGAGAGTAGGGCAACCTCAAACAAGGTAAGATACATAGGGCCCCCCAGAAGTCTCCTGCAGGTGATGTCTACTGTCATACTGGCTGCCATCCACAGACTTCTAATCTCATCCTGGACCAGAATCTCCCAGGAGTCAGGCACAGATGGAGGCTCACCAGCAGACCTTGGATTAGGGGTTTTAAAGCTAATTTTTTACCTCAGGCTTGACACTTTCTCACCCGTTGCTTCACAGAAGCCAGAGAGGAAAAAGCATGCTATAAAAAGCTACATTTCTTCTAAAAGGAATAAATGAAGCTGAATATTAGAAATTGCAGAAAGACATTTTCTGTAGCAAGACTGAAAAATTGAATTAGATGGCAGATCACAGGGCAAGAAATAAGGGCCCAAAAAAGCATGACTGATTAAAACTCCAAGAACAGTATTAAAAGATGAGCTTTTTTTTTTTTTTTTTTTTCCTCTCCACACTAATTTTTCAATAAACTGTCAGGAAAGAAAATTATTTGGCCAAACTGCAATGCAGATATGCCCCATTTCCCATGATGATACTTCTTTAGGTCCATATGCAATGCTCTCAAGTGGGTTCCTGCAGCCCAAGGCACTAACCCCACCACAGTGGACTGTGTGTGCTAGTGGGTGGGCTGTGGAGGGTCCTCCTCTAATTCCCAGGTATGATTTATTTGTATTCCCCTGGTGTCAGTGGGTCTCAGGCACCTCGGTTACTATACAATTATCTTCAGTGTAGTTCTCACCTTGACATAGCACTCGGGTCTGACCCACGAAGCAGGTTCTAGTTATTCTTTATGGACTGTCAAAGCCTCAATATGCAAGTGAGTGAACGCCAAAATAATGCTCACAGAAAAATTACTCATGCTGGTAATCTGAAATGTTACATGAGTCTTTACTTCCAAAAAAGGAACTAGAGCTATTTAGATTCCACTCAAGCAAACATTTTCAACAACAGATATGCTGCCTTTTAGACTAAAGCAAAAATTTCCACCTGAAAAGACCCAGGGATATTTTACCAGATACTCTGATGACAAGAAAAACCATCTGGAGGTAAATGTGTTGATAATTTAAATTTTTAGTCAAATCTTAGTGCCAATATTCATCTAGAAATAAGAAAGTACAGTGGAGCTTGGCTGCAAAGATAAAATATTATATATTTTTTTTAATTATGTGCACACTTTCATGCAGCATATGCAAGTATGTTTAGAACTTCAGTTATAAAGGATATATCCCACATCCTTATTTCCATCATATATGTTTATCACGACCAAAGAAAAGAGAACAAAATTCTCTTGGACCAAGTTCAAGAGTCTTTTAAAGCAGGAACATTTCAGTCACATTCTCTGCTCATCTCTACTGCTGATACAGAAAGAGGAGCAGGAGCTTCCCAACACTGTCTCCGAGCTTGGCATCTGAAATGTCAAAAAAGGCAAAGATCACCTCACTCGGCTGAACTCAGCGGGCTGGAAAGGAACAGCATTTCCTGGCATCAGCCCTAAGAGATGCAAGGTTCGAGCTGCCCTAATACTTCATGATGGATTTGAGATATCAGATTTCTGCAGCTCACAGCATTAAAGGATTTAAAATACAATGTAACATCACACTAACAACCCTTCACAAGGCATAGGGTGACAAGACACACTTTGAAATTCAGCTGTCTCTGCATGTGGTGCTACTGATGCTGCATTTGCACATCCTACACAACAATTTCTGACTAAAGCAGAGAGATCATACGCTTAGTCAAAATCACTGGTGATTAAATTATAATGAAACATTGCAATTTGTCAGGATACTATGTTAATTTCAAACAAAAAATGCTAAGGGTTGTGGGGTTTTTTTTTAATTATTACAGTGGCTGTGACCTAAGTTTTCCAGATATGATACATGATATCAGAGATTTTTTTGGGTGGAGCAGAGGGGAAGAGCACAATGACATAACTCAAAAAGGCATAAATGGGATAGATAATTTAACACTAAGATTCTACATTAAAGCAGTAATCCAGTGCTTCTCCTCTACTTTTTAATATCACATGCTAGTTATACTGATGGGGATCTCAAGCCACCTTCAGATCACTGATTGCCTGAACAAGAAGCAGGCACATTTTTAGCAAACTGTAACAGATCCTCCATACATATGCCTAAAAGTGTGACAAATTATGACCAAAAGTATAATTTCCCCTGCTATCTTTTTATTTACAACCTTTCTCTCTTTCACACACATGCAAATCCATGCTAATTTAAATTACTGGGTTTTCCTCAGTCTATATATTTGCCTTTTGTTTATGAATATGAATCATCAGCACACAAAACAGGACTGGAGGATAACACCTACTAACAGACCATGGATACAGCAGAAGTTCTTACAGATACAACAGTTTAAGCACAATAGGAATCCGTTTAATTTAAGAATTTACAGTTTGATTTATTCTTACTGTGACTGCTGAGTTAGAGCAGTAGTAATTAATTTCTTACTAATTACAGAATCCTGGAAGAAGTAGGAAGATGAAGCTGCCAAGGCTAACAGGTTCAAAGAGTTTGTAGTCTTTTTGACACAATTTTCAGTAAGTCTGGAAGAGGAATACAGAAGTCCAGCCTGCGGGGCTCCAATTCTTCACTAAGACATTGGGTTGCTTTGGATCAGAGACAAAACAAAGAAATGGGGGCTGAAGAGGAAGGCTGTAAGTTGCGATTTTGAAGGCAATATTTACAATGAAAGTAGGTTGAAATCCACAGAACTCCTGCTTCCACTTGCAAAAACCCAGGGAAATTGAGTCATTTGAGGAACATCTGGTCGTTTCAGTTAACAGGAACTCTGATGTGGTTGATTACCCTTCAGAGATCTGTAATGTTAACAATACTGTTACTTGGAGTGATAAGAGAGGAAGAGTTCTTCTTTTCGTAGTCCTTCAATAACATATGACAGGACTGAAAAATGAGACAGCTAACAGGGACTCTGGAAGATATCCTCTGGAAGCTGATCCAGTGCAAAATCAGGCAGTTGAAAGCTGTGGCTTCAGGGGAAACTGAGGCTATCCAACAACTCCCTTGAGCCAAAAGTAGATTGTATTCTAACTCCCTCCTGTGTTCTTTGTCATCTCCTAAAGACTTAGTTCCTCCTTTACAAGCCACTTTAACTCACTACAAGAGCAGAAAAAAATCCAGGCTTTCTGGTGCTTTTTAGTGACATAACTGACTCATGCAGGCATCTTCACTGGTGCTTGGCAAACCAGAGGTAAACAGTGAGCTGGGAATATGCACTAGGGACACCCTCCTCCCACATCAGCTAAGCTGTCAAGGCAGTCTGTCCTCGTGAGGCCACAGCTTAGTATAACCCCACCTCAAAATCAGCAGACTTGAAAACCTAAGTGCTTTTTGGGCTGCATATTATCCAACTTGTGGAGCTCTCTGATTTTATATATATATTTAAAAAATTTCTAGTAGTGAAGATCAGCAATGATGCATCAAACTCAAATAACTGCAGGCAGTTTAATTAAACCAGGAATTAGTGACTTCACAGATGCAAGAATAATGGACAATTTCAGTGTACTCTCACTGGACAAATTCCTTTTGAATCTTGAATGCTTCCCTACAGTGGACCAACAGCCCAGTGTATCAGCAAGTATCAGCATGGGTCCAGATCTGCATTCCCTAAAACCTGTCTTGTCTAAGCTTTCCATTATCTGGACTATCTCTGTTTATTATCATGCAGCACATTTTATCAGCTGCAGACAGGATTGTTCAACAGAAAGGATGTAAGATTGCATGGTACAAGTGGTCTAAAATGTAGACACATGCTGATAAGAAAAATCTCATTTACCCAGGATGAAAAGGTTTAGCCTCCCAAAGAAATAAAATAACAACTTGGCATGAAGTAAATCCCCACAGAAAGACAAATTCAGAAAGAAAACATCAACCCAAATTCATGCTTTGTTGCTGTTATTTACATTTCCACTAAAATCAAACAGTGGTAAATTTGAATTGCAGACTATATCTAAACATCCTCTGCCTGGAAAACTGTAAATACATGAAATTCAAACCCAAATGAAAACTGGTAAATAAAACCCAATACCAATCCATAAATACAAGTCAAATGACATAAGCTCTCAGGTCCATTTCTTGCAGTGCAGTGATTACTTAACAAGATGTCAAATGGACCTGGTAAAAAATAAGAACAGTCTTCTTAAAGGCAGGCAATGTGAGACTTTTAAAACCATAATCCATCTCTCTGAAAATTGATCAGAAACCTGTACTAAAAAACCTCCCAGGTCTCTAAAAATGTGAAATGATGTATGACTGCATTGGAATTCTAAAATTACCAACTGATGTGCAGGAAATCTTACACATACACACTTTATATATATATATATATATATATATATTATACACACACACACACAAAAAAAAAATTCTATGTAGTTTTTAAAAGTGATCTATGCCATTTACCGGAAGCTGTGACAATGTGGTGTCCCACTCTTAAGGGGAAGAAGGGAGCACCCAAGATTCATAGATGCTTCTGGTCAAAAGGAATGGCAACAGATGGCCTACGAAAGCTTACAAAATTTTATCAGTAAATTACATGTTGGCATGGAAATTGGTATATTAGTCCCTGACCTCCCAGTATAAGTACACAGCAGCGGGTTTTGGATAAAGGGATAGGGTAAAAAGGAAGAGAGAGAAGGAGAGATTAATTACAGAGGGACAGAGAGAAAGAAAGGAAAGAAGAAAAAAGATCACTGGTCCTGGCTCCAGCATCGATCTAGCTGGGGTGTCCAGGGTCCTGGGGCACATGCACACCCAGGCTCTGTGGCAGTACCTTTTTATAGACAAGTTTTCCCTGTCCTGGAGATAAGCGTCTCGCTTTTCGTGCAAATTAGTTATCATGCTCTCTTCTAGACCTTTCTGGAAATGGGTTGGAGGGCTCTGGGGATCTTTGGTGGTCTTGATTGCCTCCCTACAGCATGTGCTTGCTTCTTGACCTCATTCCTGCTCTTGCACTGTACCATATTGTGCTTATCTCCAGAAGCATGAACAAGGATGTTTGTCCCAGAAAAGTGTTGCTCTACCTCCATATGGCCCCCTTCTCCAGCCACATCCTGTTCTTTCTCACAGTGTTTTATTACCAACAATCCTTTGCTGTTATTACCAGCAATCCTTGGTTGGCTCCACAGCTATCCAACTATCAGTGTTTGACACATACACATTACCCCCCTTATCTTTTAGACTTCTACAGAGAACCCACTCTCAGATTTGGCTACTCATTCTTTCCTGATGATGTATAGAAACGCTACAGAGTCACATGAATGAAAAGTGCTTTGTGAGCCCGGACTTTACAAGAACTCATGAATATGTGAATCCCATCCCATTACACTCATATCATGCCCAGTGAGAAATGTTACTATGTACTGAGGTACAGTTATTTCAAACAGCAGCATACTGTGCACCTAAATGCTCCTCCTGATAAAACTAAAAAGCCAAATCTTTGCAAGAGCAAAACATAGAATACTGAAGTCTTTACAGCTTCCCCCACTCCTCCTTCTTGAAAAACGAAACAACTGAAAAGCTGGTCATAGTGGGCCTACATCTATGCAGCAGTTGTATTATCCTCTGCTCCTTTCACTTCCTATAAGTGGCATTTAATGCACTAAACAAATACTTGTAAAAGTAAATAAACATCAGTTATCACAGGAAGAAACACAACAAAAACTATGCAATAACATTTCCGTTTCATTGTATCTCATATTAGGTGTTTCATGGAACATGTCTAACATCTTAAAATGTAGTACTAAGCATGACTACATATTTCACAAAAATATAGAAAACACACAACTAAAACTATAGAAAGGCCAATTTAACAAAAGCTAATAATTAGCTCAGGACTTATAAGAGTAACAAAACTGGCCCTTCGCAATTTAACTGTGCAACATCAACTACAGCTGACGAAATTACAGTTTATTAATTTATTTTCTAAAGAAGAAAAAGAGAATACTGCTGTCTCTACCTACAAGCCCATTCTTCAGTCAATGGTAAGAGAAATGGACGGCTTTCTATCTTTGTACTCTCATCCTCTGCCTTGAGACACCACCTTTTAAATTTGACTGATATGGCAGTGGCACACCTCTACTTTGACTGCAGTAGCATTAGAGACAAAAGAGACCATATGCACTCAGGTACAGGGAAGTCCATTTGCCAAGTGACTAGCACAGAATTTTTGAAGATACAGATGTGTCTAAAAGACTTACACAGATATTGCCTGAGCAAGACCTCTCAAAGGCACCCATATGAAATAAATACATGACAGCATAGAATTCAAAGCTAGTTATTTGGGCTATGGTTGGTAGTGCACCGCAGCTACTGTGCTCAGAGATCACTGTGATCTACTAATTGCACAAATGGATTCATTACCGACTGTCACTTCCCTGTATCTGTTAGCATATTGCCCAACAGGCCACTACCATTCCTGTTTTCCTGTGTAAATTTCTCAAATAACTCTGCCAAATCAGTCCTCCTTACCTTCACATATTAAGTACAAGATACACTCCAAGTTTCTGCATATAGGGAACCCGTACAGGTGCTTCGATTATTTGTAAAATTGCATCACTGAATCCAATATCACATTCATTTCTGCACCTCACTGAAACGGCTGCTGTGTCATGCAGAACTACAAAACACATTAACATTTGGCAGCAGACTCCACAAGCCACCTTTAGAGGTTCAACTGTGGAGCACTGAAAAAGTAAATATTTCTTGAAACTACTAAAAAGCTAAGCTGTCCAAACAAGTTCTATATTACTCAGTTTTACAGTAATAATTGAGATAAATAATTATAGTGTCAGAATCTTTCAAATAAAATCTGAAAGGATTTTAATTATCTTGCTCTTGTCTGGACTAGTTTCATTTTTTTTCCCGCCTAATAACATGTTTATGATCTCTGAGGATGCTGCTTTTCTGGAGAGTCATACTGCAACAACCCATAAAGTAGTTATGATCAAAGATGTTTTGAGAAGATCTCTTCCTCCAGATCCAAAGTGGACTGCCCTAAAATGCTTTCACTTTTCATCATTGTCCTTATGCCAGCAATAAGTATGCCAAAGTTCACACAAGCCCTCCCTAATCCAATTTAAAATGAGCCAGCTTAAATCAGAGTGACACAATTAGCCACAAGAAATGCTACAGGAAGAATGCATCAGTAATATCTTAAACTACCTCAACTACTTTAAAATTGGATTTGTCTGCACCTCTACTTTAGTGGAGATGTGCATCATGCTGCCAAAGCACATTTCAGAGGAGGTACACAGGTCATTTTGGTTCAAGTGAGTTGCTTCAACAATATCAGTATAGTTAATGCAGTACAAAGTGGCAGAGATAAAAATAAGAAAATATTTCAGGCCAAAACAAAACAGTTTGATAGCTTACACAGTAACTGTGACAAACAGAACTGTATTTGAAAATTAAGAATTAAAAGCTGCTACAACAAACTAATTTTGTTATTAAAAAATAAAATGTTCAAACAGTTTATTCAAGGAAAAAAACGAACCTCTCTGATTTTTGCCTCAAGTTCTTCTTTTGTCATCTAGTGACTCAGGATAAAATACCTGTTCCACAAATATCTACTTAGAGTTCTCAAAAAAAACCCCAGGAATTTTGTCCCCCAGTATTAAAATTTTCAAACTCAGGAGCAATAACAGCAAAGAATATGTTTCTCTGTCTTGTTGCTGTTATTAATTAAGTCCCATTTACTGTTCCTGAATTGCTGTTATTTAGTTGCACTAGATGGGTGTGTTAGAAACTAATGGAAGACGGATCAACAGCTGTAGTTATTATGAAAATTATGGCAGTACATGAGAGGAATTGCAGCTGCTCAATTTATGCAAATAAGAGCCACTTGACAATGCCTATAATTACAGAGTATGTCAAAACAACATAGTTGGAGTATAAGTAGAGACTGCATATTTTAGAAAGCCAAAAGATTTCTATTTCATTATGTTCACATTCCCTAAACTCCTATTTAAGGATAACAAGATACACTTGCTGTCAACGGGCTCACAAATACAGAAAGGTCTACTGAGTCTCGCAGGTGCATTCTCCTGTCTGCGCTGCAGCTGTCAAACACAGAGCCTCTCTGCATGTTTCCCAGGCATTTGTAATACAGCCTGTACTCAGAGCTGGGCTTTCAGCTCACCCTGTGCTGAGCAGATAGGAAGAAAGATCCAGCCACATCTACTTTCAAAGCAAAGGAAGATTGCTTCCAAGTGGCTCAGACAATGCAGATACCATCTCCTCTAGCCAGAAGACTGTTCCTGATACCTGAAGCAGTGCTGTAATATTCTAGTTTACTTCTCTTAGGATTACTTTTGGATGTACTTACTTTTCTCTTGTTCTGCACAATTTCTTTCCCACTTCAGGCACTAAGGCTCTCTTAAAGAGCATATTTCCTTTCCTTATCTAAAAACTTCACTAACAGCTCCTCATTTTCAGAGAGGCTGCCCACGGTGCTTATGCCGTTACATCTGTAGGCTGTTTGCACATTAGCAATGGTTTATACAAAGGGACATTTTATTATTTTATTTTCTTCCTATTCATGTTTTGCCTCTTTAATTAAAGCCCTTTATTTTTCACTAGTTGTCTCATGCTATCAAATCTCTGCCCCTACATGGAAAAAAACAGAGACCTGTTTTTGCTTTCCCCTGCATCTCAGATTCTTGTTTCAAGAACTGTACAGCACAAAGTTATGCTACAAATAATAAACCCAGAACACGAAATACCAGACTAATGAAGAGATTTATTTATTATTTTTTTCTTATGACATCCATATAAAGAGACATAGGGAGGCACACACACACACAATTTTGCAGACCCCCTATCTGTCACTCAAGGGTGAGTTTGATCCACTTGTTTGTTTAAATTCCCTACTGCTCTTGTTTTAAAAAGTGATTCAAACTGTATAACTTGGCAGTAAATAATCTTTTCTCTGTACTATCAGGACATGCACTTTCCTGTGAAGTCTGCTGACAAAGTCTAGTTCCAAACACCTTGAAAACCAGGGACACCACTCCTGGTAAAAGTGGTACCTCAAGCTTCCCACATTTCACATGGACAGTCATTAAATCATTGACCCAACATAATATCTACTCAAATTGTTAGTCTTACCTGAAATCACATGCTGTGGTAAGTTCTGCTCCTCCTCCAAAAGCTTTTCCCTGGACTAGTGCGACACTGATCAAAGGTAACCTACGGAAGAGAGTTTTGTAAGCAAAGTTCAAGCTTTCAGTGTTTTAGAAATTAGAAAGAAATTCAACCAAACCATCTCTATAGTAGAAGTTTAGAAAAATATACTGTTCCAATTAGTTAAAATAACTACATCTTTGTGGGCAAGTAACACAATACCAATTCCACTTATGTCAAATTACTATTGCATAATTGGTATGGAATTCCAAAATGAAACATCATGATAGATGTATCAAATGGAATCAAAACAAAGAAGACCACGCACCGAAAAACACGTTTTGAAAATACATGTTATGAAACATACTTGCTATAGATTATACCTAAAAAGACCATCTGCAAGGAAGAGTGACAGGACAGCAACACAAGATTCTACTCTACCCCCATACACTACAGAAAACACTAGAAAAGGACACAAAGAAGTGAAGGGCTGGCTTATCTAAAATAAATGAAATTTACCGTGACAGCTTCAGCAGCTTCTTCAGAGTGCTGCTATCTCAATCATCAACAAAACTTTTTTCTTTTTTGTCCTTACAAAACCATTTGAGGAAAGAAGCAATCTGTTACCTTTGTTGGTGTTGTATTTAATCATGCTCAAGGTATTTAATCATGTTCAAGGTAATTCAAAGGACAGAGGGAAGCAAGAGTATGTTTCCCCATTGACATTGTGAAATGTATACTAATGAACAGTGACTTACTTAGAATAAGCCAAGTTCCCTAAGAAATGAAGACAATTGGTTAGTCAAAGAATTTGCATGATGATACAGCTTTTTTGTCTCTTACTATGAAGAAACATTTAATTTATTGAGCAGTTTTCAAACCACATTCAAAAGTCAGCTTCCCAATGATGACCACGTATTTGGTTTTAGTTCTACTTTAACAGAAGAACCAACTTTCTTACAGCCCAAATTAACTTACAAGGGGCAGCACACTTCATACAATACATGGCACAAGTGAACCCATTTGAAGAGGGTGACCTCATTTTTCCTGTGGTTTATGAGAAACCAGAAGATATGAGTCTAAGACCCCTACATCCACACTCTGATCCATTCAAGGCACCTCTTTCAGGATCACAGTAAGTGTCAGCTCCCTCTAAGGGAAACTAGTATCATCTACAACAGATGTCCCCAGACAGCAGTTCACTGCTCCCCCTGAACCACTTCCACACAGCTAAATCCACACACCTGAGACGGGGTGTTAATCTTCACGTATCTTCCTCCTCTTTGCTTTGCCCCATCAGTTTTGATTATATGGAGACCAACTTACACAAATAGATTCCAATCCCGAGGATTCCTTACAGTACCACTACTATAAGTCTCCAATCTCCTGGACAATTTCACAGAAAAAAATGTTTATTCATAATTCTTTCTCATACAGATTATTTGAAAATAAAGCGTATTTATCTTCAAAGAGCTCTGAGCAGAAAAAAGACAGACTTTATCACAAATGGATTTAATAAATTAAGGGAAGCTAAATCTGAAGGAAAGGAAAAAGTGTTTTTCAGAAGTACCAGATGGTAGAACTGAATAAATTTCTCTTATGAAGTGGGAAGATTAAATAAATATGTCAAATAAACGTTACCTGTGTAGGCTGCATAAGCTGTCCCTGCTTGTTGTTATTTAAGGGCTACCAATTTCCACAGAGTTACAGAAGTCAGCTTCAGAAAATTTGAAGGCCTAGATTTCCTTAACTCTAGGTATCTCCTAGCTCTATACATACAAGCCAATAGGGTTTTTTCCTGTTCTGATCTCTGGAAAGTCTAATAGTTGCAAAATGTCAAGGTCTAATTTTAATCTATAAACACTTACCTGATTAACATGTGTGGATGCAAGGTCTGGGATTCAAAACTAAGTACTTAAAACTATGTATTTAACTGTAAACATCTCATTAAAAAGTTAGCCAAAATACATTTCAATACTTATAATTACTTCATAAAGAAGAGTAAATTAAATATATTACCTCATAAGTCTGGTTAAGGTGTTTTGCATAAACATGCACATATTCATCCCATCCTAAAAAGAATAAGAAATTAAAAAACATTAAGTGATCTTAATGTGAAGTAATTAAACACATAGATGGAGAAGACAGGAGTAAGTATTATTTATGTTTACTTTAGCTGGGTTTTTTCTCTTTGGTTCATCTTGCTCAAATTCCAGCCCAACCCCACCATGCACAAATAGAAAACCTAGTATAAATCAGGTCCAAAAAATAAAACCAGAACTCAATAGACTTATATATATTTTAGTTACAATTAAGCCACTGTTAAAGTAATTGTAATGCTGAATTTCTGCTATGTGAAATTTTACATTCTTTCCTCTGACTTTCCTCTTCTCACTTCAACACCCATAAATCTGAGTTTTTAAAGCCTATATAGGACCATAGTGCACTGCATACCTGTTACTGCATTTCAGCTTAAAAAAAAACCCACAACCAAAATTAAACAAACCACAATCCCCCCCCCAAAAAAAAACAACCCCAACCAAACACAAAAGTCCAAACCAAAACAAACAACAAACCCAAAATCAAAACAGAAAGAAGATTCTTCTTATTTCTCTCATCCTTAATGTTTTATATCACGTTGCAATCTACAGTAAGGTGCAATTTTTCCCTTTTAATCCAGTACAAGAACTAAAGGGCTCCAAATAAAATAAGCAGCTGCTACATTCAAACCAAGTATTTTTTCCTACAATGTGTAGTTAAAATGTGGAACACTTGGCAGTAGGGCATTACATCCTCTACATGAAATCAAGAACAACTAGACAAAATCACAACAGAAAAATCAACAAAAGATTATTACACAGAAGGTAACACCTCTAGCTCTAGAAGTCTTAGTCACAAATTGCTGGGGACTAAGAGAATATTTTGCAGAAAATCATTATCTATCTGCCTTCCCTGTTATTATACTCTTTCTCAGACATCTAGTATTAACCAGGAACTTGACAAATAACTGGGCTAAATGATTCAGTATCACCATGTTCACATACATACTGAATTGAACTGCACATACCAGTTATTTCAGATCTTTTAAAAAAAATTGTTTGGACACTGTAGAAATAAAAAAATCCAGGAAGTAACAATTTCAGTATGTCTTTCAAATAATAATGAAAAAAAAAAATCCAAACCAACCAACATTTCTTTATTGAAATTTACTAATTTTTATAACACAGTTTTGCAAGGGTTGGCAAGTTAAAGAATCCTCCTGAATTAAAAGCTTCTGACTCATACTTCAAGGAAAGAAAAGATACCCAGTAAGTCTCCAGTACATCTTTGGACTAGGACCTTGAAATAACAGTAGATCCATTCCAGGTGCTACTCTGCCCAATGCCAACCAGCATTATGGTGCTTAAGCACAGATCTCTGGCAGATATAAGCTACCATGACAAGAACCAGTAAATTCAGTTTTATTACACTTAAGGCCTGATTGAAAATTTCAGTACATGTTGATTTACAAAGAGGCTTTTAGTTATTACTGTAGCCATCTCCTACACCCATTAAGAACAGCAGCAGTATTTCTATTCTAAATGAAAGAACATTCATACCTGTCATGATAGCTGTCTAAGTTCAAAACCCACACAAACATACAAGGTACTGGTTCTCGGATACAGACTTGCGCAATTCTCATACTATAACTGTCAGGATCAAGCTGCACAAAGGTCTTCAGAGAACATAATTTTTCATTTTATCACAGCACAGTCTTTGCATTCAAACTGGGCCTCTCAACTCATGCTGAAATCAAAAACGGTAGTTAAAGATTAATTCCAGAACAGACCAGCTTGATGAATGCAATCATGACTGAGGAAACAAAAAAAAGGTCTTCAGACTCTCAGGTGGCAGAGAGATTACTGTGTATTCCATGGCAAAAATGCCTGCCCAGAAAACACTCCGGGAAAAAAGGTCACAATTGCTTGAGTCCTAGCCAATAAACCCTTGAAGCCTTTCTGATAAGAAAAATAAGGCTACTGTTCACATAAAATACTCTGACTAGGAGATATTCATTGCAGTCTAGTGGAATAATTCTATTTTCAGCTCTAATGCTATCCTTGAAGTATGAAGAAATCTAATACGCAGAAAGGAAGGTAAAATACAGTATGCAGTACATATGGAAGAAAGGGATTAATAGTTTGCAGTGGGGCTAGAGGAGACAGGGAAGCAGAAAGTCACCTTCATAAAGTAGAAAACTGTAACACTGGCTCTTACTGTTGCAAGAGCTTAGAGTTCACTTTCACTACAGATAGAACACTATTTCCAGATCATTTCTAAGTGCTCCAAAGTCCTCCTTCCATGGCTTACTGCTGGGGAACCTCTGTCCTAGGGCTTCTAGATGGGGACCAAGGAAAGCAACATTCTCCTTCGTGCCTTCTTCCTCTCAGTTGTCCTTTCAAGAGCCACTCCTGCTTTTCGGCTAGCCAGCTTTTCAACCCTCACTCCAGAATGAGGTCTTTCCTCTCAAGAACCAGGCTTACAAACAGAGAAAAATATTTTTTCCTTTAAGTTCCACTATTCCTTTGCCTTCTGTGATTTGGTTAGGTAATGTTAGCACTCTGCAAAGAAGAACAGGCGGGGGTCCTGGGGTTTTTTCAGAGTTAGAGAAGCAACTGGACATGGGAGAAGGCGGACAAAGAAAGAGAAAGAGAAAAATAAAGAATAAGAGAAGGACGAAGAGCCACTAGGGGGCATGAACATCCTTCAGCATTCTTGGCCATTATTCTGCCAATCCTACACCACAGGGACAAGCAACTGTATTGAAAATTATGAAAAATACAATCTTCCCTCAACCAACTAGTTGAATAAAATAAAATTATTTTCTGCAATTACTAAGAACTATGGGCTAAAGCAGCCTTGGTGAAAAAAAAAAAAAAAAAAAGAAAAAAAAAAATGCAAAACATACCAGTTCAAGGCATGAAGCTATTCACTTCTTGCCTTAGATATGCCCATGGACAGAAAACTTAAACGTGAAACAAGACAAAAGTCTTTCATCTGCAGCAATCTAGAGAGAAGATTTCTGTAAGACTAAAGAACAGCAAATGCTATTCCATATTCTATTAAAGCTTCATTTAATAAAGACTATTAAATCCCACCAAACAGATGGTTTAGGAGCTGGCTATTACAGACACTCTCAGTAAAAGATAAATAGATTGAACTCTCCAAAGGGAATAGAAAGCAACTGTATTTAAGTATTCTTGGAGCATTTCTAGTGACTCTTAGACTTGAATTTTAATACTAGCATGAGCTCTAAATGCAATGAAGTTATAATTAATACTTATACATTTCATTCTGCCCAGTATATCTGTTATAGACCCTAATTCTTGCAAGAGCCCTCTCTGCCACTGCAGTAGCTCCAAGTAATTTGTATAAACATATAGAGAGAATACTAAATGTATGGAAGCAGAATCACTGAGATTTACTGAATGCAGAACTTTGAAGGAAAGTCTAGACTACAGATAAGAAAAGAAGTGGGCTTGCTTGATTTCAGCTCCTTTTCTGTTGCTATAATGCAAAAATAAGACAAAAATTCCAGATATTTAAAAAACCCCCAGAACCTAAAAAAAGAAAAATCACAGATACATCTATATTTTTAAAATTACCAGTGCTCATAAAGAATCTAAATGAAAACTCCCCCAAAACCATTTATATCCATAAAGTATGACATCTCCAGATTAAGAAAAGCATAGCTCTCATGATGTTCCCCAAAGCCAACAAGTGTCCTATACCCTTTGAAAACTGGGCTGTCCTATTTATTTTTCCAGGCCAGAAATAAAATTTAAGACATTGTGGGGTTTATGACATTTAGTTTCATCAACAGAAAAAAATCATCATTAAAGACAAATATCAATTTAACCAGTTTTTATGTTGGTGTTCATACTCCAATTCCCAATTAAATGTTTCATTTGTGTGGTTAAATCCTGAAACATGAAGTGATGACAGAAAAGCACCAGGATGTCATTCGCCACAACTGCAAACCAGGATTTAAGAGCAGTATGGGAAGACCCCCTTACCCTGCAGTTGACCAAGTCCTATTTCATACATTGCCAAGTACCACATATTAATCCATAAAAAGAATTGCAACACACGTGAAAGCTGTCAAAATGGGTAACATGAGCAAAAAACTGCCATCAAACCCTAACCTCTTCAACCCCATATTTCCACACAAGACTCACCTGACTCAAGTACAGCATGAGAATTGCATCTGCCCTTCCATTTTACACAGTTCCAAGTACAGCCTTGACAAACCCTTCTGTAATAGCAGCCATGCTACTTAATTTTTTTACTTCAGAATATATGAGAAATTATTACTTGTATCTGCTTCTAAGCACCAAACTACAAAAGCACAGCTTATTTGGCATGTAATTTCACTATATACTGCTCTGAGAAACTGAAATTACATTTTAAAAAGACAAGACTAAAAAGAATAGAGGAATTTAGAGTTATGAATCAATTACAATAACATTTAAGTCATGGTTGAAAGGGGTTGCTAGCACTTTTTCAACCATTAAAAGCTCCATTCTGTGGCGCGCATGTAGAATTGCAGGAGAAGCATAGTGCAGCTACTCTGTCTAAAAAGAATCTCAGAAAGCTCATTTTTCTCTAAAACCATAATGTGTACTAATACTTGCCTGGGAGTTGGGTATTGCTTTGACAGCATTCAAATCAGATCCTGAGCAAAAGGTGTTTCCTGCACCATAGACGATAAGGCCTTTGCCATCCCTCCAGTTTTCCAGTTCGGTTACCCTCTCCTGGAGTTCTATCATCATAGTACCTGTCCCAAGTGGGGAGAAGTAAAATTTTTAACAGGAAATTTTCTGTCACCATCATGTTTTGCATTACATTTACCACCACCAAAACCAAGTCACGGCTAATTAGTGATGAGTTTATTAAGAAGGGAAAGTATCATCCTAAATCCTGCACACAAACGCTGACAAATTTTTTCTTCAAGGATGCACTTCCTGAAATTCTGGAGGATATTCTGCATGAAGGACATTTGTGCTACACTCAAAAAAGCCCCTCGAAACACAGCAACAAAACAAAAGCAAAACAAACAAGCAAACAAACAAATAAATAACAAAAACCCTCTACTTGATTTATTCCTGTTTGCAATTGCACACATTCAGGACACATTTGTTGCCATCCAGATCTGTTCAACTAGTCAATCTGAAGTTACTGCCATTTCACCATGCCCAAAGAACTGGCAGAATACAGACAAAAATCATGTCCAAGGTGGGCTCAAGGCACTACCAGTCAATGTAAACAAAGATTCTTAAAAAAGACCAAAGAGCAAACTATGTTGGAGGCCAAAGACATTTAGAAGTATTCATTCAAAAGAAAATAAAGATATATTTGAAAATAGAAGAAAAGTGTCTTTTAAATTAAAAAAAAATAATCTAAATTATCTTTTATTTCCTCCCTAGAACCTTACTAGAAGGTCCCTTTTTACAAAGTATGTAATTGCCCAATACTAGCTTTTTACTTCTAGCTTAAACATCATATTCTCATATAATCACTGAAGTACCCTTCCTTACATGGAACTCTACAAAGTCCTGTTTCTAAAGCTCGTCCTAGACTGCAGCATCTTCCACTCCAACAGAGGCTACCCTACATTAACTTAGAGCTCCTCCTCTCTGAATGTCTACTACTCCGTCCAGTTATATTGTTAAGAGAAAACATTTACAGAAACTATTTCAGAAAGCAAGTTACATACAGGCTGATGACACTCTCAACTTTACCCTCCTTTGATAAGAATTTAGATGGACTGTCCTCCCCTTCTTCAGATAGAAATGTGCCTTAGATTAATACTCTCAAGGGCTCTCTTCTGCCAAGAGTGTTGCTTTTTTAACTCTACGCCTCCATGCACAGGACTAATCCTGTTCTGAAATTAGCAGCCAATCCAAGGGAGATTTATTTTTCCTTCCTGTTTGTTTTTCTTGCAGTTCCTTATGAAGTAAGCTTCCCAGCAGCAGGTCCCGAGTGAACACTGAGTCAAGCAGTTCCCCCTCAGGCTTTGTCTCAGCCACTGAAACAGCACATTTTGACAGTGTTTCTTGAGAAGGCCAATAATTAACCGGACATTATATATTATATAGCAGAATGACATTGGGTTGTTTCTTTACCCACTATCAAGTCCAGACTATGATCCCATAAAAAATCCCAGCAGTTTTGCCAGTGCCTTTCCCTTCTGTATTTATAATTTGGTCATGCTTTTTGTGTGTGGAACATTACATTTGCTTTCATTGAATTTCTCCTTGTTGATCTTGAGTTCTTTGTAGCAGCTAATCGAGTTCACTTTGAATGCCATACCTCTGCTCCAAAGAATAATCTTCCTGCAGGTGTGAGAGACTGAAAGGTTATGGATAGTGGCTTAAACATTGCTAAGAAGCACTTTGCCCACTGTAGCAAACTGCTCAAAGAAGGCCATTGATGCCCACTTCGCACCCGAATATGCCTCCTGGATTTCAGGAAATTGGACTGTGAATTAAGCCACCTGATGGGAACTTGAGATAAGATAAAGGTGGTCCAAATTATCCCAGGTCTGAGGAGAAGAACGTAAAGCCAAACTCAGGAGCTGTGTTAAAAATATGGTCTCATTTGCACCTTAATTCAGGCAGAGGCATCTCTCTAATAATTTTAATAATCAGATCTTAACAGTAAGCTCTTCCAATTTGGGGTCATCTGAAAATTTCAGCAGTTCACCTTCTATGTCATCATCTAAGCCATGAAAGAAAATACTGAGCAGAACTAGGCCTAGATGAGATTTTTGTGGGTCTTCACTTGAAATGCTCTTCCAGCTTGATGGTACACTCAACAACATTTATGCAAATGCTGTTCAAATAGGTGTGCATCAACCCTGTGGATTTCACTTACTGCTTTTTTGACAAGTCTTCTTACTAGAAAGGTATTTGGGCTGGCATCCAAGCTTTGCTAGTGTCAAATACAGCACAAGGACTGTTTGTGGTTATTTTAATAGGCAAAGCAGTGAGGTATTACAGAGTCTTTCCACACAGTATTCCAAGCCAAAAATTGATTTAACTGAAAAAATGAAGGAACCGTATGAGCCCCTTATACATGTAATAGCATGGGACAAGAGACACTGGCCAGAGCCAGTCCCACCTGTCCTGGGAGAGGATCCCCTCCATTCCTGACAACACTGAACTATTATTTTACCAACAGAGATACTCCATAGTATTTGATAGAATGATAAGGACACAACACTGAAGCAAATCCTCATTCTGCCAGTCTTGGTCTTTCAGTATTTGACACCACTAAGCTCCTACTCTTTACAGAACTAAATCTACTTGGAATAATAATTTGTTTGCATCTTAATTATAATCTGAGAATTAACGCCGTAAATTCTAGACAATAAAATTATAATTATTATTATCTAATTCTTACAGGCTGTCTCTCTTCTCTTTGAAATTACATTCAAGTTTAGTTAAATCAGAGGTTGGGCTGCTGAAATTGGTTCCACCATGTTTAAACTGCCATTATTAGCATTTGTTTCCAAAGAGACCATTTCAAACACATGGCTATCAGTTTCTAACTAAGAAGAGAAAAAAAGGCATAATAACCTCCATATTGCCCATTAGCACTCTGCCAACAATTTTGTTCTGTTTTCGATTTCATGAATTGCTCAAGCTTAGAATAAACATAATTCCTTTGAGATAAAAAACTGCTGTGTAAAGCAAATGCCTGGAAAATATAATCTCCCTCACCAGTTCAATGATATTTTGCAGCTTTCTAAAGGAAGTGTACATGTATACATAAATTCACATCTGTCACTACTGAGAAGCTCTGAGATACAGAATCAACAGAGTATTTGGAGGGAGAGTGAGTCAGTGCACCTACAGGCTCTGGCTGATGAAATCAACCCGTTGGGGCAATTCAGGGGTTGTGCATCCCATCCTTCTCCTTGAAGGGTACTATTTGATACACAACAGAAGGAAAAGGATCAAGTTACTGGTTGTTCCTCAGCAACTACAGTTTATGGATGGTAATGTTAAAATGAAATGAAGAGTAGTATAAGTTAAAATGCCACATCATTAACTGCAGCAGCCAAGGGCCCAGCCTGATTTTGCTTCTACTCTCCCTCCTGTTACAACAAAAATCTCTAGCAGAGCTGTAGAGCAGAAAAAAGCAGTATCTCTTGAACTACCACGTAAGATTTTCCAGAGTAAATTTTTGTGGCATTACCTAGCAAAATGGAGTACTATTCTCTATAGGGAGAGAACATTCCACAGACTGTATTCTACACACTGCCACAAAGCAGAGCTGCCTGGTCCTGTGGCTCATTTGTCATATGCTAATTAGGGTCTGCAAGAAAGACAAAACTATTAATTTCCTCAGCCATTTTTGAAGCTTCTCTTTGTTACTAAAGCATTTAATTCACATACACTAATAAGCTATTTTCACAGCAGTCCTATAAGGAGAGGAGAGATTACTTTATAGACCACTAACTGAGCCAGAGAGGAGATAGATATCTGCTAATTTGGGTGCTCAAGATGTGTGATATGATTTCAGTGCATTAACATTATATAGAACATTGTGTAGGCAAAGAACAGATATCAGTTGCCTAAATGGCAGCAGCACCTGCTCAGCACTTCAGTGTATCAGTTCTGAGCCCCTTGTGCCAAACACACAGAAAACAGAACACAGTTGCAAGTTTCTATGAAAGTTTAGTTGAAGCAATTTGACTTTTACTACATCGGATCTCCATAGCAGAGTGGGCTTTTTCTGTTCTTTTTCCTTTTGCTATTTCATCTCATTTCTCATGACCCTTTCAACTTCCACAACAAATAAGCTTAGAGCACAGAGTCTACAAGGTGTACATTGCACAGTTCTGAGTAAAAAATGGAAACCAATCTGCAGTAAAAGAGGAAACCACAATGTAATTACGTTTTTTTTAACAGCATATATGCTGACAGAGAGGTATTCAGAAGGACAATGCCTATATTAACATCTTTTAGCTACAGATTCTCAAGTTAGGTAATGATTTTATACATGAGCTTTCAAAGGGAAACAGATGAGAATGTAGACACATCTAGGTGCATTACCACCCGTTCTGCTCTGTTAGGCTCCTTTCAGCTAACATTCACTAGTGGAAAGGTAAACTGCTCTACACTTTACTAGTGTCTTGCAAGCATACTTCCTCACAGCAAAGGAATTCTGAGAACTGGGCAGGAAAACAGAACAGTAAAAAATAAATTAACACAATGACACAAATTTATCCATTTCAAAATATTAAAAGATAAAGACACTCTTAAAGGTTTCTGGGTAACTCCAGCTAAAGCAGATTCAGACCCTGAACCTCTGCCACTCACATCTGTAGAGAAAAACATAAATTGGAATATTCTGGACAGTTAAGGAGAGACAGCAAATATATTCATCTTGGGCAACAAAAACCTCTCATATACAAGATCAATAAAATAGGGCAATTGGTTTTGAAAGCTAAGTATTATCCAGTGTACAAGCATATTAAATGGATCACTGGCCCGCAACAGCTGAGAACATCCAGCTTGTCTGATTTTTAATTAACCAGTCCCTGATACTTAAGACATAAGGCAAAGGAAGAAGAAATGGAAGACCGTTTGGGTGACCGGAAAAGACCAAACTACAGAAGTTTAAGTTACAAGGAAGGCTTTATGTAAAGGACAAAGAAGTAAACTCAATCTTTCTACATCACCTACAAAACAAAAACGGTGTCTTCTCACTCCCATAAAAATACACTTCCAGCGCAGTAATGACAAAATGAGATGAGACACAAGAAAAAGTACAGTGGCAGAATTGCACTAATATTTTAAAAAAGATGGAGAGGCACATTCTGCAAGACAGTCCCCGTGTCATTAAGAATTTCTTAGATTCTGATGACATTTAGAGCAAAGTCGCTATGCAGAACAGTGAACATTTGCCGGACACCCGAACAAAATGTAAACGTTAATTCTTTTAATTAAGGAATGGTAAGACATAGTGTTTTCACTTTCTTTAGGCAAAATGCTAAAATGAGTAACTGAAAAAGCAAAAAACCAAAACAAACCAGTAATCTCATCAATTAATTAATACCTGTAAAAGCATTCATTAACTTCGGGTTGTTCAAAGTAAGTATTCCAATGCCATTGTCTTCTTTGGAAAGGTTGATGGATCCACCAGAAAACTGCTGAAGTTTCTTCTTTATCAATTCTTCCTCATAGCCATGAGCCCCACCATACAGTGACAACCTTCTCTGTTGTAGTATCCTTTCCTTTGTAGTCTGAAGTAAGTTCTTCCACAGAGGGAGGGCCATTTCTGGAAATACACAGGGTGAGAGGAAAGTTCAGAAAATTTCCTCTGAAATCCACTTCAGTCCTCTGACAAAGAGGGAACTAGGACAGCAGAAACAAATACAAAGGTGATGTAATCCTAGAAGTCTGCAGAAATCACTGTAGACTGTATTTGCAAAATTCTTGGCTTGAATCTACTCCCACAAAATTGACAGGAGTTTTACAGATTTTAGAAGATAAACCAGAAATTAGCACCTTTTAAAATATTCTCATTAAAATTACCCAAAAAAGGATATCTGCACAGAACATAAAACAGGCTTGAGAACTATAGTAAGAATTTATGTACTCCATTAGACCATTTACTCTGTATTAATCTTCAAAACCATCCCTAATCCTTTCCCCTAAAAAAAAGAAAAACAAAAACCAAAACCCCCAAACACCACAGTGATAATGACGGAAAAATCCTATAAAATCCCCTAGTTTTCAGTTTTCAGAACTTGGAAATCCTGCTGTTCTGTAAGCAACTATTACAGCAAGATCTCCCTAAGATAAATACTTGAGGAACATAAAAATTAAGAACTGAAGACCATTCCTACACTGAATCTGTTTCCTGTCACGTCATTCCATTAACAGTTATCACACTCCATCTTAACACTAAATAGTCTACATAGCGTCTGATAGCTATGTGCTTCTGGTTATAGTGGCCAGGACTGTGTATTCTATACCCTCCATGTAATTTTTCATGAACTGCTAACAATGGATCATTTGCAGCAGCTTCCTGGGGCACACTTGACCCCTCAGGCTACAAGCTGGGTGCTTGGGAACTTCTGTGAGATAAGAAAGGTTTCCTGTCTTCACACCAGTGACTCACATGTGATAACACCCCCCTGGAGAGCCATTAGCACCTTCACATCCAGCCTGAGGAGTCATGTCTGCTAGTGGGCCATCAGGGATTGCAAAAATATGCCATGAATCGCCTCACAGAGTAACTCACCCATTGTGAAACTCCCCACGATGGGGGAGGTACTGCACACTCCCAGCTTAGCCTGAGCATATATATACTGGGCGTTTGGGGACTGGGAATCTCTTGTAAGATCCAGAGGAGGACCAGAGCCTCAACAGGACTGTGACTGCCACTCTCGACTGGACCATGACCATCATCTTCACCAACAGGTTTCTTCTTTCCTTTTACTGTGCACTGAGGGGGGCCAGGTGGTGCTCAGCACAGGGGCTGACAAACAGAACTCTGTTCATGCCCCAGGGTGCTGGGTTACACACCTGTTTTTTGTGGGTCAAATGGGCTTTTTCCTCTGTACCCTTGTATTTACTGTGATCTTTTTATTAAATTGTAATTCTGATTTATAATCTTTCTGTGAGTTGGACTCATTTATGCTGCTGGTTTACCTTTAAACCAGCACAGTGCTTTTCCCAGTCATTCCAGTAGCACTTTGAGTTGATCTCAGTCGGGCTCAGAGCACCAGAACCTGTGCAGTACTCCAAAGGATGAGAAGTGTACAACAGCATTACGCACTGAGCATCACATTTGCCTTTTATACAAGTACATAATATTGGTAAACTATTTCTATGTATCAGTACACCCATGGTCTATTTCTCTGCTGTTGCCACTCTACAATGCATGGCTGCATATTAGGAAGTAACAAGAAAGGAATTACAAAATTTTATTCCTGATGTGCACCTCTGCCTTCTATTTACTTTGGAAAAGGGTCTTGTGCTGGTTTAAAAGTAAACCAGCAGGAGAAATAAGCCAAACTCACAAAGAGATTACAACTCAGAATTGCAATTTAATAAAAAGATTACAATAAAAACAATGATACAGAGAAAAAAATTGTTTTGACCCACAAAAACAGGTGTATACCCCAGCACCCTGGGGCATGAACAGAATGGTGTTCGTTAGCCCCTGTGCTGAGCACCATGTGGTCCCCGAGTGCAAAGTAAAAGGAAAGAAAAAACCTGTTGGTGAGGATGATGGTCACAGTCTGGTTGAGAGTGGCACTCACAGTTCTGCTGAGGTTCTGGCCCTTCTCTGGATCTGACAAGTGGTACCAGAAGTCCCCAAACCCCAAGATTATACATGCTTAGGTTTGGATGAGAATGCCCAGCACCTCCCCCAGGGTGAGGAGTTTCACAATGGGTGATTTACCTCGTGATTCATGGTATATATTTTAAATTCCTGATGGCCCATTAGCAGACATGACCCCTCAGGCTGGGTGTTAAAGTGCTAATGACTCCCTGGAGGGGAGTTATCATGGCTGAGTCATTGGTGTGAAGACAGGAAACTTTCCTATCTGACAGAGTTCTTAAGCACCCAGCTTGTAGCCTGAGGGGTCTGGTGTGCCCCGGGCAGCTGCTGCTGCAAATGAACCATTATTAACAGTTCATGAGAAATTACATAGAGGGTGGAGAGTACACAGTACTGGTTTACATCCACATAGTGATAAACTGGTCCTGACCACTGTACCTAGGACAGGTCTACAGGAGAAAGTGGTTTACAAGTGATTTGAAAGAAACAGGGTAAAGTCCGAACTGGAAATAGCTGATCTGAAAATAAAGTCATCTTAGAAGTCACTCAGAGTGGGAATCAAAAGAACCTTCACAGGACATGGAAAAAGGTTTGTTATATTTAAACTTGCAGTTTGCTAGAGTAGTCCTGCCTTTTCCCCAACCCCCTTTCTAATAGACAAAGCCATTCAGAAGACAGGGTAGATGCTCACTTTTTTGACAACTGGGAAGAGACGTTTGCGATTGCTTAATTATATTTGGCAGAAAGAAGATTCTTTCAAAATTGGCATGCAGCCCCTGGAAAGTTTTTTTAAGGTGAACCCTGAACGCAAACACATTCACCAAGACACAGTTTGGTGACAGCTCTATTTTATGCTCTGTTCAGGACATCTTACACTTTACAGACTCAAATTTTTGAAAACATTTATTATATATATATGAATAAGCAAATACACATTATAAGCTAATTGCATGTGGTTTTTAATGAAAAAAGAGAACAGTCTTGTCAGGTAAACATTTATCTTTGCTGTTGGCTGTACTGTCCTACACAAAACTGGAAAATGCTTCTGTTGGTGAAGCTATAGCCCTCATCGCAATGGAGGAGGAGTTCACAGAGGAACCACACTACAGGATATGAAGGAGTATGTAGGAATACCAGGCAATTTTGAAGAGCCACCTATGCCAGTAGATTCATACCTGTCCTGCCACATTGCACGTACCAATACAAACTGTCTCACAAGCTCACCACAAAGAAAACTTTTCTAAAATGTAAGCTAATAAAACTAATAAAAATTTAATTAAGTTGGAATCTAATTGAATACAAGATTCATTACTTCATAAATAACATTCCCCAACTGCTGCTGCACCCAAACACTCTCCATCTATGCACATTCTAATACAGTCTGCAATACTTCAGCCACTACCTTTCAGAACTTTTAAAATAATTTCTCTTAGTAAAATTTTATTTAAAGACTGAAAATGAGTTTCCAAAGCTCATTTCCCAACTAATTGATATTTTTTATACTCAGGCTCTTGGAAGAGACATAGCTTTCCCTTTTCTCTAAAACCTCAGTAGTCATTCCTCGGCATACATTGACGCAATAAAACTTTCCATCCTACTACTACTGGTTTTTGTTCAGGAGAGAATAAACATTAAATACATGGATAGTGCAGGCTTTCCTTGCAAAGTGTAGCTTGAACAATCAGCTTCCAACTTTTAATGAACCCAAGCTGTCTGCAATCCTCATACGAAACAGATTAACTAGAATTCTCTAGGAAGCCCCAGTGACAGGCTTTAAAGCAAAGAAGGGGGGGGGGGGAAGGCGGTTCTGTTAACCTAACTCCTTGCCGACTTAAACTTTTTTGATGACTTTTATACATTACTAGATTTCTCACGACAAGAAATCTACTGAGCAAAACAGATTTAAGATATGGAAATTTTATTCCAATGGAAAAAGAGTCTGTCATTTTCAACTGTGTGATTATATGCATTAACAGCTCTTTAATATTATCACTATGGTAATAAAGAGCATCAGCAAGTGCAGGATTAGAAAACAAATTGGACACCACTGCTGGCTGATCATGACTCATGATTAATGACTTATGCAAGGTATTATCTTTGAATTATTTTCTTTAAAACCAGCTCTTACAGCATCAGTCATTACCCGATCCTTTTTTTTTAAATAAAAATAAGATTATTTTAACAGCTCAGTCTGAGGGCAGTCAGGAAAAACATGACACTTAAGCTAGAGCTCTCCCAGACTAAAGGGATTTCTGCTGATCTCTGACAAACAGCACCCAAAATTTCAATCAGTATGGAGCACTCGCAATCCACAGTGTGACTGAGATTGATATTTTTTGTATTGTAAGTGAGAGCAGTGAGAGATGTTACAGTAACACAGTGCTGTAGGACCAGCCAAGAGATACTTATTAACACTAAAATTTTCAGATTTTCACTTTAACATAGTCTAGTCCATTTAGATACACGTATAGAAATGGAGTCTTAGTCTAATTACAAAAAGGCAAACATGTTATACTCATTAACACCTCTAGCACTGACAGTTTATGCACAGTTCCTACAGCAAAAAAACCCAAAAAACAACCTGACAGCACAGGAATAAGCTGTCAATTAGCATCTTTCCGATGTTTTAAGTGCTACATCTTTACATATCACTGGTGACAACTAAGAGATAAACCAATAGTATGGTCATCAACAGTTGTTCATTCCACAGTTATTGTACCCCTAACATAAAACAACAGTTTAAATCCCATTTAGCGCTCAAATGGTTTTGTAACACCCTTGCCAGTGGGCTAGCAGACTGTGGGTTAATTTGAACATGTGTACAAGTCAGCACTTTGGTACACAGGAATGACACACATTATGCAAGAGCCATACATGTATCTACATACAGACACACACAATCAATGCATTTTTGTGTAAGCATATGTATCAGAGGCCTTCTGAAAGCCTCTAGTAACTGCATATTTAAAATTCAGACCTCACAATGTTAACAAGAAATAGTAATAATAGGGATAACACCACCAGCAATATCCCCTGAGTAGATTCTTTGGGAAATTAGCAAGCCCCAACTCTTGAACAAGCCGATTTTCCCTTACCACTTATCACTACTCTGTTACAACACCAATTTTTCTCTTAAAACACACTGTATCAAAGAGTCACCTCTAGCAATGTTGCCAGTTGCAACTACCACTGAACAGAAGGATTGCTGGGTAAAGGCTCTAGGCAGCAATTTCCTGGATGGGTAGAAGAACTATGACAAAGCAGAGACCTGGATGTCGAGAGCCCAAGAGCATTTAAGCTGCACACTCAAACAAGAAGCACTGCACTACACAGCAAATTAAATCAGCAAGTTAAAATACACGAGCAGCAGAAATCCCAGCTCAAAAATGGTGCCTGAGTTACTGACACAAGTCAGGGAAAAAGCTAATGGGGAGAAAAGATGCAAAGATGTATTTTCAATACACCAGGGAAGTAAGTGTGCCCTTGTATGTGGGGCAGGATGTGACAGGTGTGACGTGCAGATATAGTTCCTGTTAAAAAAAAAAAAAAAACAACCTGAATTTCTGGGTTTGGATGAAAGTATCCTGAGATAAAGTGTAACAGAAATAAAGGGATTCAACAGACAAAATCCACAAAAGAAATTGCAGGGAGGAGAAAATATTCAAAAGGCACAACAAAAATAATTAGAAAGGCACTTTTGGGACACTGCCAAAGGTGCCAAGGGCAGCTGACAGGTCATGAACAGAAGAATTTGACTTGATGAATACCTCAGGCAGCTGCAACTTCAGTGACAAGCACAGAAGTGCAAAGACAGGGAAGAAGGGTGAGAAGATGTGAACTGAAAATGATGGTATGATTCACAATTCAACCCAGTGTGCATGTCTTACCAGTCACTTTAGAAGGCATTCATCTGTACTGGAGAGCAGTGACCGTGACTGTCAGATGCTTCACCGTGTCCCTGCAGTGACTGACTAATGAATGGAAAGCAAGTGATGACCCAGTGCTGAGGACTGGCACAACTGACCCTGTAACATGAAAGCCAGTGAAAAAGCAGAGTGAAGGAGAAACAAAGCATGAAAACAGGGCACTTGTACAAAAAAACCCCAGTAAGTTAAAAATGAGTGAAGGTCATTAACAACAACTTACTGGAACTTGGGACAGTGGACTGGTGGGTTATTATGGGGGGGGGAGAAAAAAGAACATAAATGTTAATGTTGGACAAAGAGAAGAGATTCAAAATCAGCAAGATCAAAGGGGGCCAGCTTGGATGCAAATTAAGACAAGAGCATAGGTCTCCTAGTGAAGAGGAGTCACTGCACCCTGTCTTCAGACACAAATAAGGTGTAGGAGGGAGGTCTCACATGTAGAGTTCAGTTCCTCTGTTACCAGTTGCTTGTCAACCCCCATCACCTATAGGTTACAGAGCCCTTCATCTACCTCATCCACTTCTGCATCTCTGTATCTTCCTTCCATGATGCACAGGTTAGGTTAGCTTAAACAACTTACTCAACAGGTTCTCCCACTCCAATAATTACCAGATGAAGCAAGACTAGGGCAGTCACCACTCTTAACTGGCTTTCCCACTGCTAAAAGCAGTGGGGAGATCTTAAGCGTGCTAAGGGATCAGCAGCATAAAACCTATTGACAAAACATAACTTACAATTACAGAAAAAAAGCACAGCTGGACTGATCTCTAATGCCTTTCTCCAGAGGTCATGGTTTTCAAACTTGCTGAACCCCATTCAAATTTTTAATACATTGTCTCTGGTACCTGCACTGTAAACAAATCATATGGCATCAACAGTCCCTCTGGTTCAGCAAGAAGTTACTTAAAACAGGCTTTAGAAATAGTTGGTATTATAAAGGACAATTTTTTATCCTCTGTATTACTGTTGAGAGAACAAAAGATTTGGGCCTCCTAGTTTCTAAATGTCAGCATTAGAAACAAAGTTGATCCATACAGAAGCTGAGAGACCAAGAAGTGAGAAGATGTCCAAATTAACTAACTGAAATGGCATCAAGTAATGCACATGTGAAATAAAAATAAACTGTGGGGAAAAAAACCTTTTAACCTTTTTTTAACATTGTAAGTAAAAACCCCTCTTCCCTGTGGCTTCAGTTTTAGGCTGGCTTACTCTTTACACCTCTTTCTCCTTTTCTCTTCCTTTTTTCCTTGTTATTTTCATTGTTTCTGAGCAGCTCAATTCTGGGGATAGCAAGCTATGGTTTTCCAACGTATTTGTTCTTTGTTTAGTTTTGTAGTTTTTAATGATCCCTGCAGGCTAGGGTTTGGATGTGAAATGCCTCTCTGTCCCTAAATAATTATGTTCTCTTTTAATCACATTTAAATTATTTTTAAGAGTAGTAAGCCAATCACACAGAAACATACCAAAGTCCACAGAAAAGTAATGGCATTCAAAGATGCAAAACAGAAAAAAAAGAGCCTTTCCATAAATACACAACACTACCTAAAAACATTTGATTCTGGTTACATGGTTAAGTAGAAGACTGAGTTTCTCAGCACAGGGTGAGAATCTGTTATCTTCTGCAAAAAGCACTGATGGCCTTTGCTTTTTAATGTTTTGATGTGAAGAGGTTCTCTCCACCCCTGTCAGCAAAGTGACAGAAAGCAGTTTAGGGTCACTGCCCAGCAGGTGTGTTTCAGAGACCTTTAAAACAAGCAGATACACAACTTCACAGGAATGGAAACAACCACAACCAACTCACCACTCGCCTTTCAGCCACCAAATCCTAAACCACAAAAGCCTGAATTAAATTCTAGCTGTACCCACAAATACTGATGCTTTGCCAATGATTAACCTGCCCTGAAAACTGCAAAGAAGTTTTTCAGTCAAGAAGCGCTCGGAATTCCAGCTAGTTCTTTAGTGTTGCTCTCCCTACCCCCCCACTCCCCCCATGCATTAACGCTCCTGCCAACAGCAGCACCAAACCCACACCCTGACACTGCACTGCCCACCAGCACGGCTCTCCACCAGCACTGCCTCTCACCTGCCTCCTCGGCTCTACACGCTAAACTGCGGGAAGCCAAGGCACCCTCCCCTGCACGGTACCACCCTGGGAGGAATGTGAAGGCTGGAGGGGCCAAGAGGGGGGAAAGTCCTCCCCCAGCAGAGGTTTCTTGCTGCTGACCTTGTGCAATGCCAAAATCCTGACCAGTG